>JAABLL010000337.1:0-13200 GCA_012295475.1 Phytophthora gonapodyides | reverse complement strand
CTCCCACTAAGTACGACCGCACTTAATTGAAACGTGCACCACTGAAACCGGCGCGAGCCAAAAAGCCAAAGCTTCCTCGTCCAGTATGAGCGGCTCGTTCGGCTTCAGCGCGTACGACGACTTCCTGCAGACGCAGCCTGGCGCGTCGCAGTCTCAGTCGCAGAGCTTCCCCCTCACGCAGGCGTCGCAGTCTTCTCAGCCGTCGCAGTACGCCTTCGTGGACCCTTCGGAGCCCTCGGGGGGCGATGCCTTTTACGACCAATACCAGGCGCCCGTTGGCGGCTCGACCCCTTTTTTCGACCAATCACAGGACGCAGATACCTTCCAGAGCCAACTGGACGACTCGAGCCTGGCCGGAGACTTCCAGAGCCTCACGTTCGACGAGACGGGCGACGAAGATGCTCTGGACTACACAGCCAGAGAGCTGCCCAAGCACGCGTGCGCCTACTGCGGCCTGCACGACCCCGCTTCAGTCGTCAAGTGCGTGGCCACGGACAAGTGGTTCTGCAACTCCAGAGGCAACACCAGTGGCTCCCACATCATCCAGCACTTGGTGCGCAGCAAGAACAAGGAGGTTTCGCTGCATCCCGAGTCTCCGCTGGGCGAGACGGTGCTCGAGTGCTACAATTGCGGCTGTCGCAACGCCTTTCTGCTGGGTTTCATCCCGGCCAAGCAGGACTCGGTGGTCGTGCTGCTCTGCCGAGATCCGTGTCTGCAGATGAACGCGCTCAAGGACATGAGCTGGGATATGAGCCAGTGGCTGCCTATTATCGAGGACAGGAGCTTCTTGCCGTGGCTGGTCAAGGTGCCGTCCGAGCACGAGCAGCTCCGTGCTCGACAGATCACGTCCAGCCAAATTGCCAAGCTGGAGGAGCTCTGGAGAGACAACCCGCTCGCCACGGTCGAAGATCTGGACAGGCCGGGCATTGACGATGAGCCCGTGGAAGTCTCGCGCACGTACGACGACGGATACCAGTACCAGAACGTCTTCGGGCCGCTGGTGAAGATGGAGTCGGACTACGACAAGAAGATGAAGGAATCGCAGACCCAGGAGGGCGTCATGGTGCGCTGGGACACTGGCCTTAACAAGAAGCGCAACGCGATCTTCACGTGCTCCAGACCGGACTCAGATCTGAGACTGGTGCCTGGCGACGAGATCCGTCTGCGCCTGGGGCCGACGGCCAGCATGCTCTACGGCAAGGACTGGGAAGGCACGGGCCACGTGCTGCGACTGGACGAGTCGGAAGTCGCGCTCGAGATGCGCAGCAACAACGTGCCGATGGAGATCACGGACGGCTACCTGGTGGACTTCGTGTGGAAGTCGACGTCGTTCGACCGCATGCAGGCCGCCATGAAGACGTTTGCCGTGGACGACACGTCGCTGACGGGCTACCTGTACCACAAGATCTTGGGCCACACGGTCGAAGTGCAGCCGCTGCGTATCCCGCGCTCGGTCGGCACGCACTTCTCGGCGCCAGGCCTGCCGGCGCTCAACCCGCCGCAGATGGAGGCAGTCAAGGGCGTGCTGGAGCAGCCCCTGAGCTTGATCCAAGGCCCGCCAGGCACGGGCAAGACGGTCACCTCGGCGTCGATCGTGTTCCACATGTCCAAGCAGAACATGGGCCAGGTGCTCGTGACGGCGCCCAGTAACATCGCGGTGGACCACCTCACGATGAAGATCAGCGCGACGGGCCTGCGCGTGGTGCGTCTCGCGGCCAAAAGCCGCGAGGCGGTGGCGTCTTCCGTCGAGCACTTGTCGCTGCACGCGATGATCAAGTCGCTGGACTCGCCGGACAAGGCCGATCTGCGCAAGCTCATGCAGCTCAAGGACGACCAGGGCGAGCTGTCGTCGCAGGACGAAAAGCGCTTCAAGTCGCTCAAGCGCCAGGCCGAGCGGGAGATTCTCCAGGCCGCGGACGTCATTTGCACGACGTGTGTGGGCGCTGGAGACCCGCGGCTGTCCAACTTCCGCTTCCGCCAGGTCTTGATCGACGAGGCCACGCAGGCGACGGAGCCCGAGTGCCTGATCCCGATCGTTCAGGGCGCCAAGCACGTCGTGATGGTGGGCGATCACCGTCAGCTGGGCCCTGTCGTCATGAACAAGAAGGCGGCCAGCGCCGGCCTGAACCAGTCGCTCTTCGACCGCCTGCTGAAGCTCAACCACCGCCCGTTCCGCCTGCGCGTGCAGTACCGCATGCACCCGTTCCTGTCCGAGTTCCCGTCGAACCAGTTCTACGAAGGCGAGCTGCAGAACGGCGTGGCTGCTACAGAGCGCCAGCTCTCGAGCGTCGAGTTCCCGTGGCCGAACCCGAACAAGCCCACGTTCTTCTACATTTGCCTGGGCGCTGAGGAGATCAGTTCGTCCGGTACGAGCTACTTGAACCGCACGGAGGCGAGCAACGTGGAGAAGATCGTGACGACGTTCCTGAAAGCCGGCGTGCTACCTGCCCAGATCGGCGTGGTGACGCCGTACGAGGGACAGCGCGCGTACGTGGTCAACTACATGCAGCGCAATGGTCCGATGCGCTCCCAGCTCTACAAGGACGTCGAAGTGGCGAGCGTGGACTCTTTCCAGGGGCGCGAGAAGGACTTGATCATCCTCTCGTGCGTCCGCTCGAACGAGAACCAGGGCATCGGCTTCCTGAGCGACGAACGCCGCTTGAACGTGGCCCTCACGCGCGCCAAGTACGGCGTTATCGTCCTGGGTAACCCACGCGTGCTGGCCAAGCAGGTTCTCTGGAACACGTTGCTGAACCACTACCGGGACAACCAGCTGATCGTGGAAGGCCCGCTGAACAACCTGACGCCGTCACACATGCAGTTCCCTCCGCCGAGGCACCCGGGCCGTGGCGCCCACCGTAACGGCAACGGACCCAACCGCCAGCGTGGAGCTGTGCCGCCTCTGGACTCGCGCTTTGACCCGCGTTACGACCAGTCTGGCATCCCTCCGCTTGACCCGCTTGCCGCTGGAGGATTGCCTCCGCCAGCGCCGCAGCGTGGAGCCCCGCGTCGTGGACCAAGTGGCTATGTGCCTGGCAGCATGGGCCCGCTTACCCAGGACGGCATGACGCAGTCGTCCATCGGAATGGACGGCCCGTTCACGCAGACGGCCCAGACGCAATCGTTCAGCCAGTTGTCGAGCGACAAGTTCGCCATGTCCCAAGACAGCTTCGGGTTCGAGCACGACTTCAAGTCGCAGAATCTGCCCATGTCGCAAGATACTCGCGCTCCAGGCAGCGACTTCTTCTAAGATTTCACTGCGCGACTGTAGATCGAATTTGCGGGCGGAGACGCCCAGTGCAGAGGCGTTTTTTCGACGACAGCGAGTACTTCAGGCTGTGGAATTACGTGCCAACTCGTCGGAATGGCCGCGATGGAATCAGCGAGCGTCTAGCACAGCGGAAACGGTGATTGATTGTGTGGCGACAAATGTAAGCAGAGGTATCGCCCGACCACTGCTTTGGTAAGCGTCCTGATGGCTGAGGAGGTGCTCGGGTTGACGGCAGAGGCCGGGCATTCATGCCGCGTGCTGGAGATGCCCGGTACGAACAAGCCAAACGTTCCAGACGCGTGGGGGAGAAGGAATGCCAAGCGAGACAACATACCAACGTAACGAGAAAGAGGAGAGCAAGCAGCTGGGAGAGCGATGCGAGCTCCAGTCCAAGGCCAACCAGAACGTCTTAGCAACCGCCTGATGTTGAAATTGGCAGCTTTGCTTTCCGTTGTTTGTGGTGAGGGTGTTTCGCCTTCTTTTTTGGGAAGCCGTGCATCGTGTTTTTATCTTCTCGCGCGGTGATCGGGTGCTCACTTTATTCCCAGCGGAGGCAGAACCCAAGCGAGAGCGATGTCCTTCAAGCCGGAGCTGTTCGAAGACGAGGAAGGCAAGAAGTTGCCTCTGGCGCTCGAGAACGAGCTCTTCATCCTGCAACGCGCGAAGATCACGTTCCAATGCAAGACGCCAGAGTACGTGACGGTCGCAGTGTGTGCGTGGGTGTCACCGTAGTGATGAAGGTGTGGCTTTGTGTCTGTTGTCCAGCCATGCCGTGTTTAAAGGCAAAGGCCGCATCTACTGCACCACGCAGCGGATCATCTTCGTCGCGGAGAAGGGGATCACGCAGCACGGCTGCTACTTCGAGGCCTTTGTACGCTTCCAGTCGCTTCCTTTAGGACCCTTTTCATGCTGTTAACGCTTGGATACTTGCAGGAAATCCCGCTGGCGACGATGACGGATGAGAAGTTCAACCAGCCGATCTTCGGCGCCTGTAGCATCTCGGGGCTTGTTGCTGTGGTAAGGAAGCACTGGATGGCTGCTTGTTGCAAGTTGCCCTGGTTAACGTAATGACTGTTTCTCAGAGTGGGGATGTACAGGGCGGGGTCAACTTTGCGTGGAAGATCACGTTCGCCAATGGAGGCACAGGCGTCGTCTTGCCCGTGTTCCTGCGGCTGATGGAGAAGCGCAAGAAGAAAGGTGGGAATGCTTGGTTAAGCAGAGTTTTCTGTGCAGAGACTGACATGTTCCTTGCTCGTTTGGTTGTTTTCAGAGGAGATCGACATGACGTTTGTGCAGAGCCAGAAGAAAGCCTTTGTCGACCCGAACGACCCGACTGTCATTTACATTGCGCAGCCTATCAAGCCTGCTGCAGTTGTCCAGAGCAGCTGACAAGAGAACGTTGCAGTGGCAGATTGGAACGCGGCTTCAGTCCTCAATGAAAGCGGCATCGATTCATCGTACGTCACACAGATAATTTCAAACTACTTATTCATTTCCACTCCAGTATGCGCTGTGCGGGGGCGCGTCTCCTGTGAGCCCAAGCCAAGATCAACCTTCGACGGTCCGATTCCGACTTTATTGGCACCCGATCGGTCGATTTCAGGTCGGGACTTCCGCGTTGTCCGATCCTACCGGTAGGTTTCGCCTCAGTTCTTCAAAATGCCAATACCGAAGAGCTTGGTACTGGTCGTAAGCATAGCTTGCCACAGTATTCGCCGTGATCCTTTCGCCGGGGTCGAAGGAGCACATCCGAGATGCGAGCCTCCAATCACGATCATCGATGTGGTCTGGCTGAGTGGGGAAGCGCTTCTGATCCACTACATTGTACTTCACTGCAGTATCCATCATGTTACCCCACGGAAGTTCTCCCGTAAGTGCCTCGACGATACACATACCGAACGAGTAAATGTCCGACGCAAATGTCGGCTTGCAGCCCGTCAGACACTCTGGTGCCTTCCACCGATACGCGCCAAGGGCGCCAGCAGCACCGAGCACCGTCGAATCTGCTTGTTTCGTCGAAAAACTTAATCCGAAGTCGGCGAGCTTCACATTATGTTGGCAAACCAGGATGTTGTTCCCTTTGAGGTCTCCGTGTATGATCCCCCGGTCGTGTAAATGGCGGAGTCCGAGTGCAGCCTCGTAAATGCATCTCCAGATCTCATAGCGCTCTTTTCCCTTAACATAGGAAACAAGAGTCCCTTGCGTGGCTCTTTCACACACAAAAGCTGCTCGTCCGACGTGGCACGCGCCGTACAACTTGATCAGGTGGTCGTGGTTGAGCGAATACCACAAATCGACTTCTTGGCGGAACTGCGATCTGGCTTCTGCACTGTTTTGGTCTGTCAGAATTTGCTTCACCACCACGTCGGTTCCTCTCCACGTTCCTTCATACACGGCGCCAAACGCTCCATCTGCGAGGTGTCGGCCGAACTCAATTTCATGCGGTGGAATGAACCAGTCAGGAACTTCTTCGCCTTCGTCGATACTAGAAAGTGTTGGTCTTGTCGTCGATTTCCTTGCGGTGCCACAATGAAGCGCCTCAAACTGCAACAGGACACTTGCTTCTCTCCTCTCCGCGTCGGTGTTCAAGTCGTTGAGATACGTCGCTGGGTTGGCCAGTAAAGCTTGAACAGCGTCAGAATGTTGTTGCTGGACTAACGTCCATCCTGATTGCCACGAATGAACAGGGTTCTTGTCGCTAAGGCTTGGTGAGCGGTGGATGAGTCGGTCGATGTCGTGGTGAATACTGTAGTTTCTGCCGGCGATCGTTCGTGATGCGCACACGCTCGCCACTTGGCTGGAATACGGGCTTCTATCCAGCTGGGCGTTGAATCTTCGTATGATCATACAGAAATCCTCCACCACAAACCGCTTTAGGGGCGTTTCGCGGCGATGGAGTTGTTCGTAGATGTCAACGAGTCGAGTCAGAACTGGTTGATTCACGGTACGAAGCTCCTGGAGGCCCGCGCAAAAGGTTTGTGCCTCGTCCAGCATCGTCTTGGTGGACTGTCCGTCGAAAGTGAACTCTTCCAGGCTTTCGATCAATTCGTCCGGATGGCGATCGCTACCGGTAGTTGAGCCCTGGAGACGCTCCTGTTGCGCCAGAAGATCGATTTTGTGAATGATATGTTTCCAGGTGACGCCAGCTCCCGCTTCCTCGCTGCACATTTCTACCAGCAAGCTCCAGATCTCCTCATCAACAAAGGAAGGTTTCGTTGGAGATGGTTCCGCAAGTGCCTCGCGTATCGACTGATTTTGCGACGGAGTTGAGTCTGACATCAATAGTTGTGATGAACTTGGCGTTGCATCAGGGAGAATCAAAGCCGCTTCTGAGAGAAGTCGCTCATTCTGCGATGAGCACGATTCTTGGCTCGACGACGGAGAAGACGATGAGGACTCATTCCAGTGCATCATTTCGTCAAAGTCAGAAGCATAAACCTCAACTAGGTCGGCAAGAATATTCCGAAACATCAGCCTATCACTAGGAAAAGACGTCTCGCTAGGTTCATGGATCGAGGAACCATTTGTTCTCGAATCTTCCGTCGATACACGCACCAAGCCCATTCCGCTCACAGCACCCCTCATTGAAAATGAAGTAGTACAGAAACTGTCCGTTGATAAACTTTGATGAACGAGTCCGCGGTCATCCAAGTACTCAAGTCCCCGAGCAATATCCAGCACGTATCCCCAGAACCTGTCGTGGAAAAACTCTTCGGATTCCTCATGAATTAGAAATGGCATTTCGCCAACGGGACACGCGCCAAAGAAATTGCGGACGTTCGGGTGGTTTAGCTCCGACCAAAGAGATGCCGTTCGAATGCATTCTTCTTCGCCTCGATCCAGAACAGTTACCCTTGAGATAATCCATCTTTGATCCGAGACGGCAAACCAGTCGGGAAGTTCCACGACAATCGTATCCGACAGCCGTACCACCTTATCGTAAGCTGCTGACATCACACCCAGTTCTGCGGCTGTCAGTACATCGCTGTGGTTTTCCAAGCCGAACTTCAGCAACGACAGGATTTCCAGTTGCTGCTCTTCGTTTCCCATTTCACGACGCACGAGTTCGTCGTCCGTAAGTAGACTTGTAAAGATCTGCATTTGCTCGTCACGCTCCTCTTGCAAATGTCGGTGCCAGCTCTCTTTGGCATTGAAGTCTGTAGGTTTGATGATATTCAGAGCGGACTCAGTGCCAGCTTGGAGCAGTCTCATCACCGGTGCGAAGTTGGCGAGCTGGAGGAGGATGCGAGTTTCATGGTCGTAGTTGAATGCACTGAGCTGATTCGTCACGTGCTCTGTGCAAGTGTAAATCGCTGTGCGGTAGCTCACTCGGTTACTCTCGATCTGAAGTTGCTTCATCAGATGATTTCCCATTCGAGTCGTGTTGGATCTGGACGAAGAAGAAGAGGTGCTCAGACGGAGGCTCGAGCTTGATTGCCTTCTCAGCAGCCAGCGGCGTACACTGGCCTTCCACCGCTTCCAGCGTGCCCGAGCTTTCTCCACAAACTTGACCATGCTCGAAGTAAATCCAGGAGTCTTGGGCAGGAGCGTGCTGATTTAGGTGTGGGGACGGCAGCAGCTCCTGCCTCGCCGGAGTGGTTTGTTACTACTGCAGAGCCAGCACGCCCCTTTCATCCAAAACACCCAAACTGTTGGCCTTGAATTGAAGCCACAACCGAAGACAAGTTCAGCAAGCCCTCGAGCACGCTAAAACTGAGCAACATATCTGGCGTCAACTCTGCAATCGACCATGGTTTTAGCTGGATACTGTACTGTGAGAGATCGAAGAGAACGAATTCTGTTAGGCATTCGAGTTCACGGAGCCGTGATCGAGATTGCCACAAGCACGTCACGACGAACGCGCCGTCGGCACATGATAAACTTACGGAAATGCTATTCCTTCGTCGCAACGTGCGGGAAAAGAACCATGTTGTTTGTGCCTGAGCAAGTTGAACATTCCTCGAGGGTAAGTAAGAACCCTCTTGAACTACGGCATTGCAGTTCATGTGCCCAAGGAATTCGTTGAACTATTCACCACCGAGATGCTCGAAATAATCCCCTCGAACGTTGCCCCAACGTTTACAGGATCTGGATTTGCAGCAGCGCGTAGTATGGAACATCAAGAACTTGGTTGAAAATGGTCAAATACCAGGGCACAGTAAGATACATTTGTTTCCTCTCGTACTCGTGTACAACCGTCCAAGCCCATCATGCTTGTAGCGACTTCATCGCAAGTGATGTCATGGCCGCTCGAGCCTTTTTGTACTGCTCATCTGCACATCTTCTCAACGAACCGTGGGCTCTGAACTAATTCGGCCCATAAACCTGGCAGCTTTGGACTTCTCAAGCTACCGCGGCATGACAACCACGCGGTGAGCGCTATCCAATGCGTCACTCGTGAATTCGCAGCGCGGCCCTCAAGTCGCAGCAACCGCCGGCCAAACATGCGCTTAAGCGGCGCCTTGCTTCTCGCTCTTCTCGGAACCACTTTCCTAGCCTTCACGACTCGCGCGGCATTATCAACTTCTCAAGAGACTGAGCTGCTGCATGCCAACTCCATACCCGCAGGGACTCACGGTGGCCCTGGCAAACAGCTTGGCGCAAGGTTGTTGAGGGGGAATGATGCCATTTCCGCAGATGATGAGGAACGAATGGGGGCGAAAGAGGCTGTCGGGTGGCTTACGAACGCTGTGAAAATGAAGGCCAAGATGAAGTTCTGGTTGTACCGCGGCACAACACCGGAGAAGGTTCTTGAGAAGCTCAAGGTCACAAGTCCGACCGACGAAAACTACAAGTACTACTCCAGGTACTTCTTCAAATTCTACGCCAAGTTCCCAGGCAGGCAGCCGTCCAATCTTTCAGCAAAGGCGGCAGACGGAATCATGAAGACGCGGATGCACAACTGGCTCGACAAGAATCTGACCCCACCGCAAGCTTTCAAGGAGCTGAAACTTACGGGGACATTTGAGTCTGCGCGTGGCCAGCCGAACTTCAAGTACTTCGAGCAGTATTCGGACATGTGGGAGCAACTGCAAGCTAGACTATCGAAAGCTGCTGTTCGGGAGCGTTAACCTGGAAAATAATCTCTTTCTCTCGTGCTATCATGCCGCTTTTGATTTAAAATAAAGGGTGGTGACCCCGGCTTGCCACCTCTGAGAATATGGATCAGTTGCACTGTTTGATTGGAAGTGGAAACGTTCCATCATGAAGTGTAGGCGTCATTTCTCTTTGCTTACCCTTGTCAGGTTTGTCCTTGGCGCCACCACCACTCCAAGGCATCTTGTGTTTCGATAAACATATAATTTTGGACGAACCTGGACATTGTCCTATGGTAGAAACAATGGTCTAAAACCCGTTCGTGCAGTTTAAAGTACAGAAAATGATACTTGCTCATGGCGCACAATAGAAAAATGATTCGTGCTATTGAGCTCTGTTATCCACTTTGTCAACATCGGGCTGCCTCGTAAAGAAGTGATCAGTTTGATCACAGTTGTTGGGGTGATCTGTACAATGCACAGGCGCATAACTTCAACGAATTATGAATTGAGCTTCGAAGGGTACTATCGCAGATAGTACCCCACTGGGGAGGGGCTCTGCATCTGCGATAGTACCCTTCGAAGCTCAATTCATAATTAGGAATACGGCACTGGGGAGTCCCCAGTGCCGTATTCCTCCTGTACATGTATCGACCTTTGTCGATAGGCCAGAGAGCTCGACCGCCGAACGCGATTTGCTGTTCGTAAGCAAGCACTTCCTCCGCAACAGATGGAGTGAGGCTATCCGGGTTGTTTCAACGAAATGGGCCAAAACAATACTTCAAGTACATGTACTTCACGCGGTATTGGATCAGCCTGCGGAAACCCAGAAGCGCAGCACGATGGAGATCGTCAAGCAGAATTTAATTTATCTGTTACTACGTAGTATTTGCTCCAGCGGCACTTGCCTGCACTTCAATACATGCACTTTATACCAGTTCCCATCTTTGGCAAAATGGCCCCCTATCCACTTCCACTCTTCTGTCGAGCGCGTGGATTGTGCGTTGGCAATTCATTCGGGTCGAGCATTTCCTGTTCGGAGGCCAGCAATGTTTTCTCCTACCTTGTAGTTCTGCATGTCAGAGTGCTCATGAATAAATAACGAGGTGTGTACCGTGTGAAGTGACTTCAGCTTCAGTTTGTGTGAGCCAACTGGACGAAATGTACACAGCATTGCTGTTACTGTGACAGCAACACTGGATCACCGACTGTCGCGAGCCCCTCTTGGATAGGGACGGTTGGGTAGTCTTGGAGCACAGTGCAACCGAGCAGGAGACTCTTTAGGTTAGAAAGCAAGCAAACAAAGAAAACTAAGTTGCTCTTATTCTGGTTTCCAAGGGGAAAATTCACGACTGACCGCTCTACTGCTCTCCTACAGCTCTCTCTTTCTTGCGACCTGGTACCTACCAAGCCAGACCGACTCGCTCGCTGATCGGGACCTCCGCGCGACGCCCCTCCTCGATCCAGGGAAGCGCCTCCAACACGTCCACCGCAGTCTCCACCGTGACATCCCTCCGAGGCCACAGCACTTGGACCTCGCAGGACCTTGACGACAACACAAGACCGCACAGAGACCGTCGCTCCTCTGGATCCAACA
Organism: Phytophthora gonapodyides; assembly: GCA_012295475.1. Classification (NCBI taxonomy): domain Eukaryota; phylum Oomycota; class Peronosporomycetes; order Peronosporales; family Peronosporaceae; genus Phytophthora; species Phytophthora gonapodyides. The sequence continues at coordinate 2,297 of JAABLL010000337.1, read as the reverse complement.
ACCGCTGGGACCTGCTCTCGGGAGCACGATCCGGCCGACGTCATCAACACTGCCACGCTACGCCGGGCGCGGTCCACGACCAAGACGGTAGCCTCCGATCCGGCTCGGGACACGACGTCCAGACCAGAGAGCGCTTTTCTGACCGAACGAATTGCGTCAACACGACAAAATGCAATCCAGGGATGGTGTGTGTCCTGTCGATCAATGAAGCAGTGCGATGCTTGGCCTTCCAGTCATTTGGTGATTGTCGGGCACCGTATGCGCTGGTGCCACGTGGTTCTCGTGCTGGTGTTTGCCGTTGCCTGGCATGGCAGCGCTGTACTGTCGGATACAGACTCCGATCTCTCGCTTGCAAATTCACATGACACAACTCCTAGCTCGTACGTAGGCGCGCAAAGCAAGAGTGCTGTCGACCAGAGGTTTCTGAGGGCCAGCGAGAAGTCTGCCAACGACCCGTACTCGGCTAGCAAGAATGAAGAAGCGCGAGATCTCACTGCGTCCAAAGTCATCGGAGCTGCTGCTGACGCGATCAAGATGAAGACGAAGCTGAATATCATGCTGGTCCGAGGCCTCAAGCCGGCGAGAGTCTTGGAGAAACTGAGTGTTTCTCGCGTCTCGGACAAGAACTTCAACAACTTCGCGAGGTATTACGCCAAGTACCTCACGAAATACTCTTCGAAGATGCCGGATCTCCCGAAAACAGCGGAGGATGCTCTCGTACAGCCGAAGCTGAAGGAGTGGGTCGCCCATGGTCTATCGCCGGCGCAAGTCGAGATGCAACTGAAGAAAATCGCAACGACGAACGTCAACAGGTACATGCAGCTGTACCTCAAGGAGGCGGACAATGCCATCATTCTGCCCAAGTTGGAGCGCTGGATGGGTCAAAAGTTACTTCCGTCGCAGTTCAAGTACAACCTGAACGAGATGGGAATCAAGGACACCACCAAGTATATGGACTGGTACATGCGCAACGGGGGAGATGCCGTCGTGAAGGCGAAACTTCGATCCTGGCTCGGCAAGAAAGTTCTTCCGCCTCAAATTGTCCCGAAGCTACGAAAGGCTGGGTTGACGGACATTCAAGAGTACGCAGTACTGTATATGAGGATGTGGGGCAAAAGGCAAGCCGAGCTGTCCAGACGGAAAGTATACTAAAAGGAGATTATAAAACCATCCAGGCATTTCTCGGGTTTCCGATTGTGGGCGCGAGTCGGTAAACCTCGTGATGGTTGCTTGTCAGGCACTAAACCATCCGTTGCTCCAACGGCACTTCATGAAGGTTCTAAAACAAAAGAGCAGCGTGATGTAAAAAACCCTAAGTGGAAGATATACTTGATTCACAGGGAGTATTAACAAGTGTGAGTTCATTGTCATGCATCTACCTGGTGGACTTGGCGCAACCACGAGCAAAAGATGCCCGCACTCAACAATTTTAATGGCACAGTTCTATATCATGATAAAAGGACTGTATAACTACTGGGAATGCTCAACTAGTTGGGATACTGTCGAATCACGTCTGGATGAGTTGATCAAGTTTTCGTTAATATAGTGAAGCGTATGTCGCGTTATCCACGTTCTTCACCAGGAAGGCTGGCTGTGAGCTGAACACTCCATCAGCACTGTGTACTGCATTGGCGATTTCTTGGCAAATCTCCAGATAGCAAAAGTTTCCGAGACAATAGGACGATGCCAATCGAAGGGAGCACCAGCGCGGTGATACCCGTACCGTACGTATACATGTTTCGGGCTTCGGGATGAGAGCTACCCCCGTGACTCACTCAGTTCATTCCTAGAACCGCGGTGCTCCGCTCAAGTGACTGACTTCGAGAGCGATGGGTCGAGTTTCTGCTGTATTCCTGCTACTGCTCGTCGCTGTCTTCACCTTTACCAGTGAGGCTGAATCAGCAGCTACTGATCGTCATGGCGTCTCCACCAAAAGGTTCCTGAGGGTACAGAAGGAGGTGATGGAAGCGCATAATGCTGTCGAGTCGACGTCTGATGAAGAGAGGGAAATTGGCGCGACGAAGGCTGTCGGGACGCTCGTGAAGGCTATGCGGAAAAAGGCGAAACTGATCATCATGCTGAAGCGTGGGTTTCCCCCTGGCGAAGCTCAAGGTTAAGCATTTGAACGACAACAGCTTCAACAGTTTTGCCAGGTACTACGCCGAATACCTGAACAAGTACCCGAAGAAGGCGGCGAGTCTGCCGGCCACAGCTGAAGAGGCAGCCACGACAGTGAAGATGCAGGGATGGCTCAAAGAACGGGTTTTCCCGCAGCAAGTTGGCCAGAAGCTTCAAGA
>JAABLL010000336.1:1396-16548 GCA_012295475.1 Phytophthora gonapodyides | reverse complement strand
ACTGTGACAGCTACGCCAGAAGACCCCAAGGCATTTTTGCCACCGCCACCACCTGATTCGTCGTGGTCATCTTCGAGCTTCAGCACAAACATCTTGGACGGAGGAGTAGCAATCCAAATCAAGCAGGTCTCCCGTTCGAGCGCTGGCATCTTGCCGAACTTAAACATGCCGCCATCCTTTTTCTTCTCTTCCATCAGTTGCTCTCCAGTAACGCGCACCGTTGGGGCATGTCGAACATCCACTCGGCCCTGCAGTTCGCTTAGCGTATCGTCGCGGAAGTAAAGCAGATCGCCCGACGTCAGAAACACGAAGAAGTGCCGCTTCCAGTACGTCATGATGCTCTTCGGGTTGTGCACGTTCCTCTCTCGCCGCTTCGCCATCCACCCGGAGTGGAGAACATCCACGGTCGGGTAAAACGCTGACAACGACGCCAGCAGCGACAGTCCCTGCTGCGATTCACTCGAACTAAAACAATAAACATAAAACAATTAGCATTCCCAAGCCTCCTTCCAGAACTACATCCAAGAACTCACCCTCCCCACTCCCTGCCATTGTGAAAAGCCAGCAAGTTGACGTGCTGCAATAAAATACACAAATGAGCCAGCGCCCTTCTCTCCAGCCACGAATTTCTCGACGTACAAGAGGCGTCAGCACCGCAAACTTCTGGTCGTAAGCTCCCGGTCTCGAGTCGTTCGTGTCCGAGCGATTCTACCGCCATAAAATCATAAGAACGTTATAACAAGAAATAAAAACATAACAGAAACGTATTGTGCTTACGAATTTCGTGGGTTTCTTGCCGCCCGCCATTGGCACGGGCGTGAAGCAGCAGATGCCCGTGGCGTCCGTCATGGAGATGACCCCCTTTGGCGTGGACATGAGCAGCGTGTTGACGTCCTTGAAGGCGTCGTAGTGGCGCAGCTCCTTCATGCCGCTGGACGTGGACAGGAACACGAAGTAGCGCTTGCGCCAGCGCTTACTGAAGCGCCCGAGTTTCTTGAGCCAGCCATGCCAGAGCACAGTAACGCCCTGCAGGCTGTGGAAACCGGTATGGTTCGAGCTAGAGTACATAAGAGGTTAGCAGGCTGAGGCGGGGAGGGGGGGGGCAGGGGAGCGGCGACATACTTGCTGCGGGTCTTCTGCATCCTTTTGCTTTGTTGATCCCGATGCCAAGATGGACGGGTAAATGTGGTGTGACGCACACCACACCACTTCAACGTGAAGTGACATGGTATTGTTAATATCTTGAGCAGGAGCTGGACAAATGGCTGGTTGTTTTGCAGCTCGTGTTGGCTTAATTTGTTTATATTTGCTGGTCGTCTGTGTGTTTCTTGTCCTTGGGTGTGCATGACTGTACGTTGTCGAGTGCAACACCTTCTCGCTTTGTTCTTGTGAGGCTGGCGCCTCCATCCCTCCTTAGAAGCGTCGGAAGCTCCGGAAGCCGCCGCGACGGAGGTAGTAGTAGTACGCGCCGCCGATGAACGCGCCGCTGAGGTGCGCGACGTGGCCGATGCCGTCCTGGCGGTCCGTCACGAACGAGTACGCGTCCTTGAAGATGAAGAGCGAGCCGCCCAGCCACGCGGGCATAGGAATGATGCCGAAGATCAGCAGTGTGCCATGCGGGAAGAGCAAGATGCTCATGGCTGTGATGCCGTTCACAGCTCCGCTAGCTCCCAGGTTGTACGTTAGCCTTCCCGACAGCTTCTGCTCGTACACTGCCGCAGCCGAGGAGAGCACGCCGCTCACGAGGTAGAGCCCCAGGAACCTGCGATGGCCCAGCACGTCGCACATCTGGCGACCGAAGAAGTAGAGCCCAAACATGTTGGCGAACAGGTGGCCCACCGTGGCCTGGCTGAACATGGCCGTCAATAACGTGTAGTAGCGGCCCTCCTGTAGGTGCTGCGTGGACGTGGTCCAGTGGGTCAGCATGGTCCTCATGGACGGCTGGAAGCTGCGCAACTTCTGCGCCGGGTGCCTGGGCGGCGGCCCCTGAGCGCGCATCCACGCCATCGTCACCACTGAGTTCACAGAGATGAGCCCCAGCACCACCACGTCGCCCGACACGGCGCGGCTCTGACGGCGACTGCTGGCTCGGTAGTTGTATTGGAGCCGCACCTGCTGCTCCGATGGCCGCTTGTGCAGCGCTGGAAGCAGCGGCGAGCGAGCTGGCTGCAGCGCATTAGGGAGTCGCAGGCCTGGCTTGATGCTGGTGAAGCTCCGCCCCGCTGCAGCTTGACGGAGCGGACGCCCCGCGCCCAGGAAAGCCGACCGCAACATTGCGCTGCAGGTTCCGGAGTGAACGTGAACGTGTGCCTGACCGGTGGATTACGTAAAACAAGGTAGATTTACGTAAACCAATGCGGTTTTATGGACCTACCACTTCAAATTGGAGTTGAAGGTGTTGAAGCTAAAGAACACTGCTGCTGGAGATGTGCTCTTGTCTGCTGGAGAACTTGGACGATGGCGGGTGAAAGCTCGAAGTTGTTTTGAGTCCAGTATTGCTCCAAAGTCACTTGGGCGTGAAGAATCACGTCCGGGGAGACGTCGGCGTGGCTGGGTGCGATGTTGAAAGGAACGTCCTGCTTACTGTCAACGTGATTGGGTTTTGCTGAAGCAGAGGTAGCATCTTGGCCTTGGACGAGCTGGACCAACTCCTTGATCAAAACGTCGTCGCTCTTACCCTCGTCCAGACCAAGGACCACATACTCGCTTGCGCTCAGGCAGTCCAGCATAACATGCCGAGACTGGGCCTCAAGGTTTAGCACCTGCAGAGCTTGCTCCAGCTTCACTACCTCTTCATTGACAGCGATGGAGATGTAGGCGTCCGCCTCGATTAATGCTGTAGATACGTCGGAGACATCGGCGGGAGCAGGGAGAATCTGAGTCTTCTGCCAGCAACTAGCGGCCAACTTGGGCTCGAGACCAGTTTGTTGCCACGCAGATATCGCTAGATCCATTGCGTCGATATACGTCAAGCCGAACAGACAATTGGTGTCAGCTGCTTTCTCCTTGGTCTCACGCAACTTGTTCAGTCCTCGATTCAACAGCAATTTCCGGTACAGCACGTGAAAAGCTTTCGAAAGACCTGCACTGCATGGCTGGAGGTGAACCGAGAGTATAAGCGGGAAGAACCGCAGCTGGATGTTCGAAAGGCTGGCTTCGTCTGCCGCATTTCCATAAGCCTCGCTCACGAGCAGGAGAACGTGCCGATTCGCTTCGACAAGTGAATAGTCCCATGCCGTCAGCCACTCACAGAAAATGCTTCGGTTCATACGCGCTGTCCGATTGCTGAAATAATACTTGACACTCTCGTGGCTTGAATAGTCGTGCCCCACGAAGATCGGCTCCAAACGTTCCACCCCCGTTGCATTTACAGCCAGCCCGACCGTGATCCTTGTACGTTTTCCGCTTATGGGAACTCCCTCAGCAACCTTCACCGGGCTGCACTCGAGGAAAATACTGGTCGTCTCCATCGTCCACACATCCTCCAGAGATCGACGGTCGACTCCATCACTTCCAGCGAGAAACGTCGCAATATCAACTCGAATCCTCTCCCGTTCCTGTTCCAGGCCAGCTCCATCCGTCGGTATGGACTCGGTACTCCGTCGATGCAGCTTCAGTCCATGTCGAGTCTGGAACCTGCCCAGCCACCCGTTCGACAGCTCCAGTCTGTCCGCTTCAGGCACCCCAAGCTCGTCGTAGATCTGTCGAGCTGTCCTCTTGATCTCTCGTCCGGTCAGCCGAGCGCGTCTCGTTGCGTCTAGGTGCTCCAGCCACAAGGCCAGACACTTCTCAAGCTCCGGGTGCTTCAGACTCTTCTCGCGAGTGGCATACACTCCGTCACACGTCGCAGATTTGGCCGATCCGTTGGCCGCCACTCGAATCTTGGCTTCTGCAGCCACCCAGCGACTCACTGTGCCTTGATTGAGCCTGCCATAGCGTGGAAATTGCTGGAAATGCGCGGCTGTGGCCTTCTGGTTGCGTCCATTGGCGTGGTACCAGGTCAGCACCTCCAGCTTCTCAATGGCTGAGAGTTGCGGGCGTTTAACGGCAACGGAGGCGGTATTAGAAGAACTATTAGGGTCTGGAAGGGCAGGGCGGATACGTCCGATGTAGCTGGAGGCGCCATGAGGGGCGTGGAGGGCTGCAACGGGAGACGTGGGCTCCACAGCGAGCCGCTGCTTCTTGGATTGCGGCATTGGGACCTGAGCAGCTTCGATGCGAATAGAGGGAGGGAGTTGATTCATACAAAACCCAAGTATAGATTTTATATGTTGAGTGGAGGGGACGATTTGTGTAGCCATGCAGCGCGAGCGGTCACTTTTGACTTTAAGCAGCTCGATGGGAGGCGAGGACAATGGGGAAGGATTCCAGTCTCGTTTGCGGGCCAAGAAGGAGGAGCGGATGATGCAGAGACAGATAGAGCAAGAGCTGAATCGCTCGATTGGCGCTGTGGGGGTCGAGATCAACGTGAAAGCCGCGGCGGTGCGCAATGATAGACTCGTCTCGTGTTGTTGAAGTTGTAGGGCGCTGACTGGTTCTGCTGGTTCTGAAGAGAGGAGGGCCAGAGAGTTCGTCCCCGGGCAAAGATGTTGCTGCTGCTTCGTCTCGCGCTAATTCGCACCGGCCGATCGTTGCTGAGGCCAGTGAAGACGCGATGAAGCGCCGCGAGCGAGCGGAGGCCAGGAAGAGGGTGATCGACTACCGAGGCAGCGTCTGGGACGCCGTCAGCAACAACGAGCTAGACATGGTGCGCAACTATTTCCTCGTAGAAGGAGCGTCGACGTTGTTGCGTCGACGACATCCAGATGCGGAGCAGGGAGGGAGGTCACTGCTTCATTGTGCTGCGTGGTACGCTGCGAAAATGCTTTGGCCTCAATCTTATGTACTAACTACGACATCTTTCGTCCTTGGGCTTCACGCAGGTATGGATACCGACCAATTGTCGAGTTCATGTTGGTCACGGGGTGCAGCATTGACCAAGTTGACAGCGTAAGAAGAATCTGCGTTGCCGAGGAAAAGTGATTTACTGCTAGAAAAGTTCACACTTTTCTTGTATTCGGCGTTAGGTTGCAAGTAAGACTACCGCTCTCATCGAAGCTGCACGCGCCGGGCATTCGGATGTCTGCGTATGCTTGCTTCGCCACGGCGCTGACCCACGACACCGTGACAGTCACGTACGTAAATATTTTGGCGAAGCTGTACAGCATCTTCCTAACCTCGTCACCTGGATGGAATGAACAATGCAGGGCGATACAGCTTTCCACTGGGCAGGGCGTCAAGGTCACGGAACAATGCTTTTGGAGATGGCTCTAGAGCTGGAACGCATCGACCATGGATCCACTCCCGCGCTCTGGGTCAGTAAGGTGAGCTTTCGTAACCATCTTTGACTAGCTTTGAGGCTGCGTTTCGAACAAGGTATGCTCATTTCATTGCAAGCAGAATTTCAAGGGCCGGACGGTCATTGATTTGGTACAGAGCAATGCGTTCATTGTACCTCTGCTCCAAAAGCGCCTGGGCAGCTCGTTCACCAGAGCGTTGGAGTCGGCGAAGGGTAAACGCAGGTCTCGTTTCCCGGTTAGGGTACGTAGTACGCGATTCTTGACATGCTGCCTTATTATGCTCATCAACAACGGATGTCCATGTCAGGCGGCTGTACTTGGATCGAGGAAGTCGATCTTAATCCGGGCGAATAGCCAAACCGTGAACGACAACGGAGTGCAAGGTCCTGAACCGCTTGAACCTGCGCTCACAACGCTCAGCGGAGTGGAAGAGCTCGGTCTGGATGTTTCTTCGTTCACGTATAGATCTCGAGGTGCTTCAACGGGCAGATAACTCGCGAAGGAAAAACAAACATGTTCTTCAAAAATAGTTACACGTATCATTCGTCTTCTGTTCCTGATGCAGAGGACGATGAACGATTTGGGGTGGCAAACCCGATCTTGCTCTCTTCTAGGACCAAGCCCCGGCGCACATTTCAAAATCAGGGAAACGAGAAAGATGGAGGGGTTTATCCTCACAGTATCGTCGGACGACCAGCATCGCCACAGCATCCAAAAGAAGAAGAAGCAAGAATGGCGAAACCTGTTCGTCAATCTGGACGACATCTCGGCTCGATTGATCGCGTTCAGCGATCGATCGCAGTTCGAGGTGTGCTGGAGCGTGCAACTTGTGGGAGCGGACATCTCGACCCCCGTGCCTGGAGAACCGAGTTACGGCATCGACGTTGACGACACTCCGTTTTGCTTTTACGTGCGCGAAACAAGCGTCGTCAAGGACTGCACACACTTTTTCTCTGCACCTGATGACTCGACGAAGAAAGCTTGGGTAAAGGCGCTCACACAAATCGCTCGAGACGGACCTCGAGCTCCTCGGTTTGCTATCTCTGAGGCGGAAAATGAGTTTGAGTTCCACGCCCGCGTCGTCAAGTTCCGTCCCCATGTGGACGGCACCCACGCGGTCCGAAGCAATATTGTTTGACTGGGGTGGCGTTCATCATCTCATTAGACTTCCTGCGGCTAAACGTCGATTTATTTTATTGTAGGAATACCTGATCACGTGCTCATGTCAAGTTTTCAGCAAGATGGCCGCCCGTCGTCTGATGAAGGAGTGGAGTCTTTGGCGCCGATTTTCCGAGTTTGATGAGCTTCACCAGTATGGATTCGTTGCCATGCCGTTTTCTGTGATTCACAACGTTTGCTGACTAAAGTTTGTTTCCATTCTGACAGGACACTGAAGAAATCGATGGGCCCACAGTTGGAGGGCGTCGATCTTGTCAAGCACAAACGCGACGCCTTCCGTGGTGTGTTGGGCAAGACATTCGACCTCGAATTTCTCGAAGTGCGGCGCGTGTTGCTGGACTCGTTTGTCTCGAATGTCTGCAAGATCCGAACTGCTGTCGAGTTTTTCAAGCACCATTCCGACCCCCACCTCAAGGTGAGGTGTACTCCGTCTCAGGATGTTGTCATTCCTACCAAATGCTCAAACGCGTGATCTGGTATTGTAAAGGTCTTTTTCCAGTTTGACGACAACTGCCAGAGCGTGGTGAGCATTGAAACACTCTCGGGTGCCGTTGAGAGGATCTCTAACACCCGTGGATGTACCTGTCAAACAGGACCAAAGCCCACGCAAAGCGAGTGGCAGTCGAAGCAGGTCCAAGGGGAATACGCCAAAACAAGCCGAGAACGAAGACGCCGGACGAACGTCAGCTTCATCGCGAGCGTCCAGCATCGAAGAGTCCAGAACATCGTCACATTCGCGGGCAAGTACAGCGAGTGATGGTGCATCAGAAAGTGGACGAAGTCGATCCAAGGGCTCCCGTGGCCATGCTCGTGGCAGTGAGGACCACGAACGTAGATCTTCAACGTCGTCGCAGGCGTCAACGTCTTCACGAGTTTCAACCTCGTCTCGTGCCTCAACATCGTCTCGGACTTCAGAAGCGCACACTGGATCGAATGAAGACGATGGTACAGGCCACCGCCACAACCGTCGTCACCACCGCAAGAAAAGCGGGGATGCGGATGAGAAAGAACGTCCAAGCAGCGGCACGAGGGAAAAGCGCAACAGTGGCAAGCGGATTAGCAATGGATCGGCGGAAGCAGAAGTTCGTCTGGCCGATCCGACAGCTTAACGGTTCGTCAACTCTCAGCTCAGGAAAATCTTTGCTTTCCGTCGAACCGAGTAGACGCAGAAAGTATCAAGCGAATTCCCATTTCATCAACCTACTGAAGTCCTTTTCCTTGGCCACTGCTGATTGTTGGCGTGCTAGATGGCGACTGTGGCTGCGACGCCTAGTAAAATCATCAGACCAGAAACATTTTGACGTCAGTGCTTCTTCCCATGCAGTAGCTACATTCCTGGTACGTAGCATACCCGACGGTGAACAGATCCACCAAAGACAGGCTTCATGTAGCGTTCGTCGATCTGCAGTTGGCGTAGCACATATCACGACTAAATGAGTTTCTTCAAGCCCACAAACAGGAAGGAGAAGCATCAGATCCCTTGTATCTTCACATACGTTGCTCCAAAAGGAGTGCAAACCACTTTTCTCTTCTTGACGTGCAAACACGGGGTGATTGCGAACATCGTCGTCTTCGTCATGATCCGAGATCTGGGCACACGTACAAACAACTTAGCAGCGCCCACCAAGCAAACAATAAGTGGACCACAGAGAGCCTACCATCTCGCTGAGCAGGCCCTCCTCTTCGTCTTGCTCTTCATCTGCTTGCGTTGGGTTCGGCTGATCGCGCTGGTTGACACATATGAAAGCTTAGATATCATATGCAACGACAATTGCAGTACCGCCAGTACAAACCTTCAGTCTCGTGTACTTCAGCAATGGCTCCGTCATGCCGCCGCAGATAATTGTCGTGAAAATGCACACTACACGCCATAGCGTTAGCAAAAGCGCTCACGCAACTCATCATCCTGCCCACATCGTACCAGAGAGTGTCGTAGTGACATACAAATCCTGGTTTGGCCCCGGCATATTCCTGTAAGTGGACGTGTTGGTCAGCACGCTTGAAACCCATCGGCCAAAGAGAAGCTCAATACGTACTGTGACAACGCAAAGGCAATCGCCCCACGAAGCCCTGCAAACCATAACACCACTTGCATCTTCGTGGGAATTTTCGTAGTGCGTCTGGTGAAAAATAAATACACAGTACAAGACACGGTTAACGAGATCCGTGAAGCTTCAACACAAACGCGAGTTCTCAACGCACCCTTTGTTGGCAATCCAGCTGAGCGGGAACGTGTTAAAAAGCCGTGCCACCAAGCAAATGATGATGGCGAGAAAGACAAAGGTGAAGTCCCAGCGGCCAAATTGACCGGCGCAGACACCCATTCCCATGTACAGGAACACGAAGAACTCGGAAACGAGCGCAAAGCTCTTGAAAATGTGCTCTGCTGTCACTTGTGACGGCTTGGACAGATTGTACGAGTTGTAGTGTGCCATGATGATACCACAGAAGAAGAGCGACATGATTCCCGACAGCTTCATGACCTCCGCAAGCGCGTAGGATCCGTAAGCATACAGAAACAGCAGCGTGATTTCGTAGGCTGGATAACCCTTGATGTTGGAGTTCTTGCACATGTACGAACAAGCCAACCTGATTGGCACACGACCATACAACGATGAGATTAGAACTTGAAATCGCAAGCTGCTCATGTATACGTTGGTTCGAACCCAGTAAAGACACCACACGCCACGGAGCCCAACGAGATCAGCGTGAACTCGATCATCAAAGAGGCAGCGGCTCCTGACGTGAACTCACTCTGGGACTCTTCGAACTGTTCGGCATTCATAACACATACAGAGTTAGTGATGAAACATCTTGACGTGGACAAGCTAGCATCCGACTTCCGATACCTTCAAGAACGTGTTGAAGAGCACGATGGCCACCGCATCGTTCAATACGCTTTCACCAAATACGAGACTGTACAGCAGAGGGTCCAGATTGAGCTCCGGATTGCCCAAGATTGAGAGCGTCGCCACGGGATCCACGGCCGAGATCAGCGCTCCAAACAGCAGAGCTTCGAGCGGTGACGATGTGTCGATTTCGATCCACCCCAACTAGTTTCCATCCAAGCCATCGCATTCTTAGTGTTGATCATTCACACCGAACAAACGAAAGAAACTGCGCTTACCTTGCCGGCGTAGAATGTCAAATACCCAATGATAAACGTTGACACAACTGTTCCTAGCACGGCGTACAACAGAATCGTACTACCACAATACTCTGTTAGTTAAATAGTCCGTGAGCAGCAGGATTCTCGGGTTTCTCACGCACTTGAAGTTGTCGAAGAATCTTTTCTAAAAAGCGACACGAAATCCGTCCGATTAGCATCCGCGCTCCAACAAACCTCCACTTGCCAGTATGCTAACCTACCCGGTGCAGCGAGTATCCGGCTTCGAAGATAATCGGCGGCAGCAGCAGGAAATAAAACAATATTTTCTGTGCACCCCAGACGTATCGTCAGCTCAGCCTCCAGCATGAGGCAAATCGCTCCATTGCCATACATTGAATCGGAGGAACTCCATCTCCTTGCGGCTCGGATAGAACAGCCGCGCGCTAGAGGAACGCAACACAAACTAGTCAGCACCATTCACCATTGCTGCAGTTCTGCTGCTTCCGTACCAGGCACCGACGATCATCCCCACGAGCATGGCGGCTCCCGATTCGGGCAGGTAGTAGAAGCGGTACTCTTTGATCAAGTACGCGCACACGATGCACATGCCCAGAATGATCACCTACCAGCCAAAGCAGCTCAGCGTGTGCTCTCCATCTATTGCAACAACCAAAAAGACGCCAAATTCGTACAAACAGCAGCGTGTTGAGCGCTCCGAACTCGTGCAGCCCTTCGCCCGCCGCTTTCTCTACGAATATCAAGCCAAACGACGTGCAATAAGTACGCAAAGTACTGTCAGTCTTCTGGACATAAGGCTATACATTTATAGGCTCTAGGCGGCGCGGCCACCCCCAGAAGCGCTTTACGAACGCACCCAGCAGCTCCATGTTGGTCATCTTTCGCCAGAAGAGATTCAACGCGTGGTGTTTTTAACACATTACTCATGTGGACCACATGAACAACAAAACTGCACAAGGCCACTTCCAGATCGTCCGAGATGGCGGAGCAACTGGCCGCGTGCGCGCGGCAGCTCTTCGAGGGCGCGTCAGGTGGCGCCGAGCAGCGCGCCGCTAACGCGTGGCTCATGCAGTTCCAGCTGCGCGAGGAGGCGTGGCAAGCGGCTCTGCAGCTGCTGGAGCGGCCGGCGCGCGACCCGCAGACGCAGCAGCCCCTGGCGGCCCCGGGGCTTGTGGCCATGCAGATCCTGCGGCTCAAGACGCAGCACGAGTGGGCGCACATCAGTTCGCAGCAGCAGCAGGTGGTTCGGCAGGTACAGTACTGTGCATAATGCGTCGTCATCAATTTGATTAAGCTCATAAGAAAGTGGAGTGACGAACATGTTGCCGCTCACGGTATCTTGCCATGAGACAGACGCTGTTGAAGTTGCTGGAAATGACGTGCACAGCGTCTGATGGCGGTCTCTCGGCAGTGAGCTGTCGTCTCGCCTGCGTGACGCTGGCGGACATTGTCGTCAAGTCGCACAAGAGCTGGCCGGGCTGGAAAAGTGACGTGCAGCGGCTCGTGGACGCAGGAATTGCCGCACAGAGGCCCCAGCAAGGCGTTGCAGTGGTAAGATGGAATCGTGAAGTTGTTGTGAGATGCTGCATTGCTTGTTGACGTCTTGGTTTGTAGTTGGCAGAAATTTTGGGAGCCATTCCAGAGCAGATCTTGGCGTTGGAGAGGAAGTGTACCGAGGAAAAGATGCACGCGCTGCTGACGACTTTCCAGGCAGAAGGAGAGGAAGTCTTGACGGCGGTACACGTGATTCTGACGACTATGTACGTTTCATTGCGAGAGTTTTGGTTGGTGGGTTTCTTACGTGCTTTTTTTTTTAATTTGTGGTAGACCTGACCAATGGGCCAGTGCGCTTCGGTGTTTGGAAGGCTGGATTGTGGGCTGTGTACCGAGCCATGAAGCGTTTGGACTCACTGCAGCGCATCTTTTTTCTCGGTACGATCATCGTGTCAGATCCCGTTATGCCTGTGAGCACCGCTTAACTAACTACGCTTTGTTTGCTTGGGGTTTTGGTTACATAGCGGCTTGATTGACGTACTGTTCAGTATTGTCATAAGTGGCAATGACGAGCAGGCGCAGGTAGATAGTAACTTTGCAGCAGATACGCCGATGTGCATTTCGTTACTGACGCTTTCCCACACAGGTGGCTGCTGGGATTATCGCAGATTCATTCGCATGCAATGTGTCCGCTCCTGCGTCAGAAAGTATGGTTAACGCTGTACTTCACACTAGATGCCGTCTGGTGGAAGCGATGCCAGTGTTTCAGTACGAGGTGAGGTCTCCAACGGGCGAAATTATGGCGAAGGAGCAGCAGACACTTGCTTGTCGCGGTATTTCACGCATTACCTGCTCCCTGGTGATGAATCACGCTCCTTTGCTGCTCGCAATCCCAAGAGATGGTTCTCAAGAACGTATCAAACCTGAGCAGCAACGACGGTTCTCCGTCGAGTTCTTAGAGCTGCTTCTGGCCTGCTCTTCGTACGACGACATCGACGTGGTGCAGCCAACGCTAGAGATCTGGTTCTTTTTTCTCGAAGGCAGCTCGGGTCAAAATGAGGTTTCGGTGCAGCTTTTAGACGCGGCGGGGCAGGAGCACGTGCTTAGTGTACTGTCGCGTTTGGTCAACGCACTTATCGAGCGGTGCAAGTACCCGCAATGGTTTGTTGAGAGACAAGAAATTGTGAGCGATGATCCGGCGATTGAGGCAATCGCTGACTTGCGCAGGTAAGTTTTGCTTTCAAACGCGCGGAGTCATTGAGTAGCCGATCCTTACGATATGTGCCCACGATCCACCAGAGAAATCGCGGATACTATGCTGAGTCTTTTTTCCAAATGGCCAGGAGGTCCAGGAGAGCCCAGCGGCGACTATGCGTCGTGTGTAAAGGGCATGAGCCAACTGCTTTCAGGCTGCGAGGACGTTGCGCTGATTGATGCGCTCCTTTTCCTGCTCTCGTATATGGTCGAGTTATTCGATGCTGTATCGTCAGATTCGGAGTCCGAAGACGACCCAGACTCATTCCAAGCTTCAGCATCCGGTGGCATTGATGTTCTGTTGGGAGCATTAGATTGCGCTCTCAGCCTACCCGTTCATCCTTTAGTTACCAATGGCATTGCACGGTAAGCGGGGCCTCACTGCCACCAAGCTACTTCGTGGTATCCCGGGTGCTAACTCGCGTTATTTGGTTGCCGTCAGGTATCTCCGATCACTGAGCTCCTCGCTTGCACTGCCGACAAGTGTCTACCTGCGTGCATCGACGATAATTTGTCAAGGACTTCAATTTCCATCGTCCTTCCCGGTCGCGGTGCAATCACTCCTGCACAGCAGCTCTTCAATAACGTACGTAGAACGATGTGTATTCTATGATATTGGGCTTGAGCTGAGCTTTCGGTTTTGTGTTGCTGAATTGTACAGTAAATACACAACTGTCGACGAGAGGGCGCAGTTGCTGCAAACTCTACTAGGATTCTGCAGCCTACAACGAGTCAACGCTACTCAGGAGAGCGAAGGCGACTTGCTGGACGTAACATTTCGAGTTACCACCGGAGTATCTGACGCAGGTATGCGCTACTTTAATTACTGGTTGTGATGTGGTGATGGTAAGGGTACTCACTGGCCATGTCGATAGATTTTGCGTCATTATGCTCGTCCGTCTTGTCCAGTTTGACGGTTCGCGTGCAAAGTGCAAATCCGGCTGAGGTTTCCAGTGGCGTTTACCTGTTGGGTCGTGCTCTTGGAGGTGTCCAGGACCAGCAGCACGGCACCAAGTTGATCGACCAGCTTTGGTCTCTCGTCAGTACTGCACTACTGCATCACAATGCAGACGACGCATGCCGACGTGCAGGGGTTCAGTTTTTCCTCAACGTTCTTCCTCATTTGAGAAAGGAAGGTTCTCATCCGATCGAGGCGCAAATGCTAGACGCGAGTCTGTCGTGGTATGAAGAAGGCGTCGCCCCTGAGATTCTGATGTGCTGCTCCCGGATAATCGCACGGCAACGAGGCAACGACACATTTCAGTCGTCAGCCCACCAGGCGTTTGAGGTGAGGATCGAGGGTTGCTTAACTACCTACTTGTATTATTGCAGGACTGACATGATCTTTGTTTTCTCTTTCGTGCAGCGACTTCTTGCTGGATTTCGGAGGAAACTACACGACACCTTAGGACCGGGATCTGTCCTATCAATGGAGAGCTTCCTGGTACAGCACCATGAAGCCGTGAAGATGATTCCGGAGGTTGAACAGTTTATGAAGTTGGCGCGGGAGGTTTTGAGCTCGTTTCCACAAGTACTGCTGCACAGCCATCCAAATGGGGGGCCTAGCTTGTTCTGGGTTTGCTTAGATCTGGCAATGAGGCTTGTGAAAATCGATCACCAGGTAAGTCACGGGTGCATTTACCGCTGGTCAGAAAGAAACATTGATAGCTTATAGACGTCTTGTGGTTTCGTCAACGCAGATCCAGGAAATTTGTGACGCTGCCTGCGACTTCCTCTTGGACGCGATGCGTTGTCAGCCTGAGCCCATCCTCGAAAGGATCGACATTTACGCACCCGAAGTCGTCCGTGTTGTGCTTGGCTTCTTGGGGCCGAAACGAGAGCCTTATCGCGTTCGGAATCTCTGGGATTTCCTGTTTCAGTGTCTTCATGCACCGCAGATCCCAGTACAGATCCGAGGTAAGAGTGACATTGCGCTCGGATACTCGAATGATTCAGAAGAACTAGCTAATACCGGTCCCGTTTGTTTTGCAGGTGGTTTCCTGTCCGCTGTATCGACCGTGGTGACTGAAGAAGGTGCTCTCGCTTCACTTTTACCTGCAGAGGTTTACCAGCATATGCCTGGTGAACTGCGAATGCGTCGCCAAAGGCATCGCTTTCGACAATATCTCACGCAACTGGTACATGCTGTGGATGTGGCCCGCACGCAAGCTACGTAGCCTTCGCCATTCAGAAGCATATCAGTTTGTTTCGGGGCAGCTTGTTGGTCGCTGCCATCGGATTTGTGGTCGCATTTGCTGTCAGTGGACAAGTCATGAACTTGCCCCTGAAATGCAGGGGTACACGACCGCAGCGCAAGTGCGTCTTGCGCATATGCTGTAATCTACAATGAGTCGGGCGGGTTAAGAAGAACGGCAATCAAGGACGGATGGCCGAAGAAGTGGAAAAGTTGTGCCGTGAGTCTTCCGTGTAGCACAGCGGAATCAAGATCGAATCGTGTGCTTGAGCTAATTCTCGAGCTGTTGATACCAATCAAATGAAAACGGTTATTTTACTCACTGTCAGATCAGCTCAATTGACGGCGGTGTATGGCATTCAGCATGTGAACGTGTGAACCTCTCAATCTGTGGCTTTGCGTTCTTGTGGTTTCTTGTTCTTGCTACGCGTATCGTGACTTGTGCGGACAAAAGCGTTTACTCAAAGTTATACTGGGGTTCGCGATGACCATGCGCAGCATTATTTGACAACACAGTCGGAGTGCCTCCTCAAAACTATCAACAGATAGCGTTTATATACGTGGC
>JAABLL010000334.1:0-16654 GCA_012295475.1 Phytophthora gonapodyides | reverse complement strand
GGGGCCGGGGGGCGGCGGCGCGCTAGAGGGCAGCAAACCAGATATATGCCCCCAAGAACACTCTCCTCGGCTGGCGCAAGGTGCGCTTGGACTCGAGTCTATCATTTATTAAAGAGGTCGCGCCGAAACACACACCCTCTGGCTCGAGCAACTCATCGGTATTACCGGATAGCGCAGCAACTTCCTCTCGGAATGCCCATTTTGTCGCTTAGAAGACCGACTGTGCAGCTCCGGCGTAGATACATTTCATTTGGCTCCAGACACGTTCGAGTAACGTTAGAGATACGACGATGCTGCTTCCACTTCTACTTGTACTGCACATTAATCAACTTGTGGTCCTGCCAAAATCTGTGTTTATCGCCGTTCTTGTTTTATGGACGCTCGTTGGGCATCTTGCATTAACCCTTTCGCGAGTCCCTTGGCTAAACTATACCATACAAGTCTAAGTAATTTGGTCCTAAAAGGGCACAAAATTCGCCCTTTAAGAAAATCACGGTACTCGTTTTGCATAGCTCTTGCAACATACTACTCCGTTCCGGATCAATCGCACGCCCTATCATCGATGTTTGTTCCACAACAATTGCAGCTACACTGACTTGATTTTATTATGAAAGGGTCACTACAAAACAGATGGTTCAGAAAAATATTCGGTGGCTTCATCCGAGCAGCGAATTGACAAGGGGAGTCTTCCCTCCCGCTCGAGGTGCGACTTCTTCATGTGCTTCGGCTTGAAGTCGTTGTCTCCACGTTGGATGATGCACTGGTCCATGGCTCCCTGTAGACTAAGGAATGCGGCGTTGATAGTTTGGGGTGGCAGCTCCCAATACGAGTCGGTGACAGCTTTGATGAGCTCGTCCAGTGTCCGAGGGGTCTTCTGGCGCTGACGAGCCTGGATCGCTGTGAACAGCCCCAGATCCAAAACATTGAGATCAGGGCTGTTCGGTGGCTGGCAACACAGCTCCACTTTCCTGCCGCATCCAGCAGCAGCTTCCAGGAAGCCTGGATCGCTCGGCTTTACGTGAGCTGGAGCAATGTCTTGTTTTACGACAACGGCATCGTCGTTTGCAGGCCACCGAGAACAGATTGCAGGTAGAACATGCGTGGTAAGCATCCGCCGGTAGGTGTCCTTCGTCACCGAAATGGACTTGGTCTCCAGGGTACCGGCCGGACGTCTGCGACTCGATCGCTGCGCCGGGTCTTGCTCGACGAACGCCCACACTCCAAGCTTGCCATCGAAACGCTGTTGCGTTTGACCATCGAATCTGGGTCGTGCAACAGCAGCAATAATCATCACGCGTGTAATATACCGCTTGCTCTTCACGCGACTCGTGGGGGCAACCTCGCCTGGGAGAAGTAGGTACCGCCGAGTTGGCTCGGTGACGTAGAATATTTTCTCGTCAACATGAACGGTGTTCAGCATGTCCGCGAACAATAGCGTGACAGGATCGACATGGCTGACGCAGAACTGAAGTCGCGTGCCTCGATTTGCCTCCGTCAGTAGTGGCTTCACAACGCTCGTGACGTTACGCAGCTGACCCGCCTTGATCCGGCGCTGGAGAGGCGTTGGTGGCAGACCGCAGGCCGATGCAGCTGAGCGAACGGTGCTTCGAGTTGCCAGAGGAACCCCACGCAACTGCTCGAGCTCAGAGGAGCGGTCGACTGGGCGACGACCAGATAGATGCATGCACAACAGCGCTGTGTAAAGCCCCGTGAGCTGGGCTTCTTCCTTGGCACGTTTCCAAAGTCGAGAAGCTGTAGTTGGGTGGATGCCGTTGGCTGCAGCAACCGCGGCGTGAGCACCAGCAGGTAAGACACCGTCTGAAGCCAGCTGGAGGAGACCCACGACGACACGCTGACGCTCCGATGGTGTGAGGTTCTTGACGCGACGGCTACGGCCTGTTTGGGTAAGCGTGGAGGGGGCGCTGGGCATGGTGCTGGGGTTGATTGTTCCGGGGGTGGGCGAAATCGTAAATGAGGCTGAAGCGAAACTCTCCGTGATCTGCTGCCTCGGAGTCTAGCCACCACTCAAACTGATTCACCGACGTCAGTTCGAGGGCGCGCTCGGCTCGTGGCACACCATTTAAACCGCAAAAGACGGGAGCGCTGATTTCTACCAATTAGAGACTTAGCTGGTCAATATTCACCAATAGCGCGTCCAAAGAGCACATTTCGTGCAATTGATCCGGAACGGAGTAGTAGTACCTTCAGTGATTTGCAGGTGCATCCTGTTGACTGCACGTAACTTGATTTTTGTATGGCTTCATGATTACGCACTGTACTGTTTATGATTTGTTATAAAAGGCGGTGCATTTACGGTTGAACTTGTGCAAAAAGGCACAAAATGCGCCCTTAGAGGGGGGTGCTTTCGCACCGTGTTTTGGAAAACCTGTACAAGGGCGCATTTTGTGCCCTTCTACCACGAAAGGGTTAATAAGACAAAGCGACCCACCGTTTATACTGCGTTTTTGCATTCGCTTGCTTATATTGTAAGCATTGTCGTGACGTCCGTTCGGTAAGCTGCACAAAACCACATGAAACAGCCAACACGTGCACTCCACAGCTGTAGATGTCACGTTGCACCCACGTGCGTTCACAGGGCTTCTCTCGAGCGACATCTTCAGCCCCGTGTGGCTCCACCCTTCTTTCCCCCTCCATCTGCCATCTTCCTCAACCAGGTTGTCTCCCCCACCTTGAGCATCCTCCTCATTGTGGACAACTCTATCGTTGTTTCTGGCATCCAAGCCGCGGCAGTCCTTTCCACTCCCGGCAGCCCCCCCCCCCCTCCGAAAACTAGAGGGACGTTTGCAGCTGTAGAGCAACAGCCTCAACTTGGATATGCTTCATTTTACACCTTCTCCAACATTGAACTGGCACCGTCGTGCACAAGCTGCAAGTGTCGACGACCAGACGCTACCAGTATCGACGGACCAGCGTCTCGTCGACTGCTCAAATCGTCGATAGGGTTACAGCGTCACAGATATGAATGAGAGCATCACATACTAATTCAACTAGCTTTTTTTTCGTTTCTACAAGGAGAACTACGGACCAGGTCGAGTTATTGTTGGTGGAGCATATGCGCCAACGAAGCGGAAATGACACGTGGCGCGGATTGTCGACAGGCTATTTGGAGGGCCTCGGGTTTGCGGACCGTGCACTTTGGCTTGTGCGTCACCTAGATTTAAGCCGCGTCTATCAGCGTACGTGCGAACCCAGAAAACCCATATCGAGGATGACTTTGCCGATGAGGTTGCATGGGTCAACCTCAAACATGCCCAGCTTGAGGCCTTCTACAACATGATGAGTTTGGCAAGCATACTTATGCTGCAGACATTAAAGGACTTTGACTCTTCAACGTGCCCGTCGCAGAACGGACCGGTCGCGAGGGTATCTTGACGTAAGCTGATATTGATGCTTTTTTTGAAATGCGAGAGGACTGCGCGTGGTGTTGATTTGACATTGGGAACCTCGTGGAAAATATATATCATGTTCCTGCGCTATCTATGCGACGAAGGCCACGATTCCCACTACAAGTCAATGTAAAAACAGAATTTTGCTATTGCAGGTTGGCGTGGAGCCCCAGTTCTCGAGGAGGTGGAGTTGGGCAACGGTTGGTACTTATGTGCGCCTTACAACCACGATTTTGTTTCCGTGCTTCGTGTTCAAGGACAGAGCGTCTCCTGCTCGATGATGACAAAGAGATGCTCCCAGAAGCAGCGACCTCGATCGATTTCGTTGCATTTATTCGTCCGTTCATCATGTTTGACTGGAAGCAGATGGTAGGAGTCGGTGGGGATTTCCGCGGGTTTGCTTAACTGATAAATAACTATTCCATCAAATTGTCATGACCTTATTTATGAAGGCGATGACAGTGTTTGCAGAGTGCGGTAGGCGATTTTTCTTCAGTGATTTAATACCACTTTTTCAAAGGCCCACCTCGTCCAGGTCTGCGCTAAGTACACAGTTGAGCTCGAGGTTCATGTTCTGTAGTATTAAGTACAAAGGTTTCCATGTTGAAGGTGACTATCGAACCGTAGCATTGATTAAATATTAATAACATAGCTCGACTTACGCTTGTTCTTCATGCCTATGGTTAATGCTGTGCGTAGAACAAGTCCATTTATTCCGCACTCGGCTCTATTTCTTCGACGCTGACGTTAGCTTTTGGCTGATTAGCGAGACAGTTTTCTACTATAGCTGCTTGTCCACCGAGCGGACGAAGTGGTCGAGCTGCAGAAGCACCGGAGAAGCTTACTGTTGCGCTTTTTATCGGCACTCAGCTCCCAGGCCAATTATGCAACGTGCCTCTTGAACACGCAATGCCTGTAAGAACCCGCTATTTTTGGCAGATTCTTATGATATTTCAAAATATAATTAGTCCGGATCTTAAAAAAATATATATTAATTTACATTTGCTTAAAGATCGCCACAAGCCAAGGCGATGTGTGTCACTTCCTACTCCGCAAAGGCAAGTGCAAGAGCGTAATGGCTTGTTAAAAACGGCGTCTCTGACAATGTTGCCGCTGTTCATGTGCAAGTTTATGATGGCCCGACTGGTCGCATTACACACTATTTTTGTTCACTTGCTTAAAGTATAGTCGATGACGCAGACACATGCATTAAAGGTACACGTTTAAGGAGATTTTCGTTCCGAGCGCCTTACATCGCCCCAACTCGCTCCCTTCGTTTAGTTAGAAGCTCAAACTTTATATTCATGCTTTTCTGGATTGCTCGAATATGCATACCAATTTTCAAAGCGATACGATAAGTCGTTCTTGTTGACCACCGTAAGGACCTGCGGGTTCTTACGGGCATTGCGTGTTAAATCATCCTCCGACTCCATCGCCTTCTCCTCCACAGCAGAAAGTTTTATCATCAAAATATACTCTCTGTCCTTGCCGGCCGAAGCTTCCAATGCCACCGCTACCACCTTGCTTGCCAGACTGGACAAACAGTCGTGGTCGAGCGGAGGTGTTAACGCGACCCTCTCTGTACGCGGTTTGATCAGCGTAGACAAGTCCAATACATACCTCTTTCTGCGTCGACCATCCTGTTGAAGACCGTACTGCTGGAGATCCTTACGATCCTGGAGAGTGCGCGAGTTCTGCTGGATTACGTCTTGAAGGTGCCAGGGGTCGCGTCGTTGATTGACACAGTTACAAAGCTGTTGTCGTTGGTGGTATTAGATGTGGCTGCGTCGCCGTGGCCCTTGTTGATATTGCCGATTGTGTTCTTCTCAACCGACTTTCCCGTGGCCACCTGCACCCAGCATCCCATGAAGGCGTCAGAAAAAATATAGATCCAGGCTCCGGTACGCCTGCCAAGACACGACTACGTCAGAGCAATGTGGCTTTGGAGTTTTTGGGCGCTGATCAAGCTCTTAAAATCCTCACGAACCCAAAGACCTTGAGGGCTAAAAACAGAGGCACGAATTCAAGATAGATGAAGACGTTCAAGCGGGTCATATGTTAGGCTCATTCAGGTAACATCTGGAAAAAATCCCTACCAGTTCTATACAAATTATGTCGAAGATTACGATAAATATTGGCATGTCATTAGCGATGTAGTCCATACAAACGTATATAAGTCGAGATATTAACAACAAAACCGAACTCTTACGGTGTAGTGTATAATTTATAACAGTATATTCATATCGAATTTACCTTATATTTACATGTGAGAAATTAGATTTCCGCCATAATTATGACATGGGGATAAGTGTAAATCACGCTATCAAACCTGTAGTCTATATACTGATATTAGTTTAGCAAGCCAGTGGGCGCCTTCAAAAAATGATCTATGCTTCTGCATAAGCTGATTTAAAAAAACTTATATCTGCCAGGCTCAGATTCGGTCTTACCAAACAAAAGGTCGCCTCGTCCCCTTATTGGGCAACTTCATAAATATCATCTTGGTTTCAGTATGGGTCACCCTTTTCTGAAAACTAGGGGGCATAAACTCCGACGTCTCAGATATATCGACCTCTGCACAATTTATATTTAGAGACAAATTTAGAGAAACCGGGTACATATGATCCGTCTGCACGTCATCGAATTCTTTACTTTATTGTAAAATTACCATAATTAAAAACATGGGAAAGAAGATAAAGGCGTGCAGATTGCTAATGCACCTTAAGGACAGCTTAGACACCTTGAAGAGCCATAAAGGTGCGCATCAGACGATTATAATACTTCAAGCAGCACAAATGTACTCTGACCCCCGCCCACAGCACTGGACCAAAGTATTTCGTATCTTCGAGTACCTCAGAGGTACGACAGACAATGGTTTTTGTGTTTAAGGCCGGTACCACCGAGATTGAAGCTTCTTCCGACGTGAACTGGGCAAATGACCCAGTGACTGGAAAATCATATCGGGAACGCTCATTTACGTGTTCGGATCACCAGTGCATTGAGGAAGCAAAACAAAACAGCCTCTTGTTACGAAATCGAGCACTACAGCGGATCGGATCGGGTTGCCGCAGACGCCGTCGTTGAAGCAGCCCTACGGACAAAATCACTGCTTGTTGAAATCATCGGTAAAGAATACTCGTCTTCAGTAACAGCTCATATATGGCGAGATGTGAGAAGTTCATAGGCTACATTGCAAAATGCGCTAGAATTGCGAATATATACCATTGATGGACGTATCTGGCTCAACCATAGGCGGTTGACATGAACATAGTATGATCAACATACCACAGATGGCTCCGTTCTGCTGCTAGGCGTCCGCGCAACTGGCACAAAATCTTGTCGACGCTCAACACATCAACCTGGACAGACTTTCCCCCGACGGACGAACCGCTTTATTACAACATCTTTGGAAAGATGTACCGGTCAACGCGAGCGACCATCGCCGGCATGTATACGCCACTACGAAGCAATCGTGACACGTGGCCAGGATTCTTGACAGACGGTACATGATTCGAGGTACCGAGTATTGCGTTTCGTGGCTTCACCGGAACCTCTCCAGCCGTCAGTATTATCAGCGCTCTGGGACCCCCGCTCGGAACTGCTGAAAAGCGACTTCGACTAAGAGCTCGAGTTAGGGGATTGTTGGAAAGAGAAAGTCTCAGCACGACTTTCACTACGCTGCAGAGTGCAATTCGGAGTTTTGATAAGTTCTGCAGGGCCGACGAATTTGCCAAGTTCGCCATTACAGCTGACATGTGCGGACTTTGTTGAAAGCATTGAAGCGAGCTGCAGAATTATCGGGGCGGCCAGAAATCGCCAAGCAGGAAGATATCGACAGCTTCGTCAAGGATGCGTTGGGAGCTATGACATTAACCTGGAGCGAGGAACCTCGTGGAAGACGTTCCTCGATTTTTTCCCGTCGTCTTCGGGATGACGGACGCCAATTCATCTTCAAGGCTATCGCCTGTGACAACTTCGACACCGCTCGACGTCGATGAGGGCGAGTGCTGAGTGAGGTGGACCTCTTCGACGGCTCCTGTCTGGTTGCGGCTCGCCGTTCAAAGCCAAAGGGGCAGCCGTACACGTAGCAGAACAACTCACCAACAACCGCGCGGTCATCAATCACCGCGACGAGATGGGGGATTGCGCCCTCGAACTCTCGCTGATAGTACGAGGTATTGAGTTAACCGTGGAGGATACGGTTGTTGGTCTGGTATTCCGCCGGCGAGTATATGAAGTCGCCGCGAAAGAGAATCATGTCCCCCTTGTTCAGGACGATCGTTTCCGAGTTGGAACGGAAGGTGACCAGGTGGTTCCAGCCGTATCCGTACAGCACGGTGTCATCTTGCGTGGTCACCAGCAGCACACCAGGAGCAGCGTTCAAATCGGCAGCGTGGATGTCGGCCTCCACGACGGGAAAATCGCAGCGAATCGGGGAAACGCGTGACCCAGCCGCGGTTCGAAGTACGCTCCACTCTTTCGCAGAGGTGTCGGGGAAGAAGGTCATGTAGTGACTGCGGAACGAGGTGGTTATCACTCAGCTCATCGAGTCTAGAAGCAATGCGCGTGTGCGCAAGGTATCGAAAGCTTCACCGCCCCAAGTGCCATTATTCCATGATAGCCCGTCGTTCCGCGCGACCGACAGAATGTTGTCGACAAACTCATCCGGCACGGCATTGAAGAGGATGACGTAGCCCCGGTTGGCAAAACGCTGACGGGCGTTCATGGCGTTCATGTCTACAACGGCTTACGCTGGACAGCATATATTCGAGAGTGAGCGCATAAGCAGCATTGAACGGATAGAGCTATCACCATACTCATGGCTGCTGCGCAGCGAATTGATCCACATTCTCGTCTCGTTGGTGATGAGAGCTGTATCAATCATAAATATGACTTCAATACCGCAACGACCCATCCGATACGTAAGTTTGTTTTCTTCTTTGTACATCCATTTTTTTTCTTTCTACAGCCAAGACGTTAGCCTGTAGAGGTTTGTAGTTGAGGTGACGGTAGCCTTACTTCCAGTCCGCTCTAGTTGGATATAAAACACACGCGTGTGCGGGGAACGCTGCATGCTTTTCTGTCTTGTATACTTTTATCTCACTCTCACACAACGTTTATTCCAGGAGCAACGGCGTAGGAATGGTTTTGTATTGTCAGGGTATTGTCAATGGCAAGTTTGTGATGATACCAAGTGGGTTAACGAAAGGATCAGGGACAGCGTGTGCCAATACATAGTGGGCTAACTTTCTGGTGAGGGGGCATTGAGATACCTTGACTGAGCTCAATGATGGACAAACTTTGATGGTCTACTTTTTTTAAGTGAAGGACAAGCCGGTAAAATTATTTTCGGACAGCATCAGTGGCAGCCATGCTGCAAAAATGGAAGCAAGACGCTGTAGTGTGAGTGGCGGTCAAAAATAATTGCGTTTCTGTGACAGTGGGGAAATGCTAAATGGTGCACGACCACTTCACAAGGTCGTGGTATATGTTTTGAGAGTGCCGCCAGTACTGGCTTCGTTTCATACAACACTGGTCAATTTTAACAATTGTAGCCCAATTCGAATCTGCAGCATTATTGCAGTTCCTCTACTACAACGAGCCGGGCTTCCGATCTATAGATTAGCAAGGAGTAGCCTTGCACTGCTGTATGTTTGCTCTGTGCTGCTTGCATAACGGCGTCACAACATAATTGGCAGTATGGTAGGCACAACTCGGCAGCCAAGCAAGTCTGCAGCACCAGGAGAGCATGATCCAACCGCTCCAGCCAACGACAATCCTACCACCCCTTCTCTCACGGCATGCGAGAGCTGCTTGCTTCTCGTGCCAGTACTTCGCGTGCTCGGGTGATCACCTCAGTGGAGGGTAAGCTATTCTGACTATTGTTCATTACCACGAATTGTGGTTTTCTCTAGCATCTTTCGCTTTGTTCGACAACCTGTTTTGCAAGCCCTGTAAGCCTATTTGAAGGCTAACCCGAAGCCAGAAGGTTTCACCATTCGAATGAAGCTGCTATGAGTGTCCAAGCACCAGCACAAGCAGTGGAAATTTGCTAGACTCCACTTCATTGATGCTGAACCAGGAGGAGCTGCTGGAGGTCCGCTGGGTCCGCCACCGCTCTAGCAGCGTCAGCAAGCAGCTCACTGGTGCTTAATGTGCTGGTATTTCGTGACCAGTGCGCGGGTAATACGTGAGACGTCGATGCTCTGCTCTTCACGGCTACCACTTGGGACGTTGACACCAACGAAGACCATTTGCCACCAGCCGGAACAGTCGTTCAAATATCGAGGTTTTCAAACCTCAGTCTCTTTCGGGATGTTCAGTGCGAAGGGACGTTCAAGCTAGACAACATGGCATGGACCTGATCGTCTCTCCGGTGGGTCATAGTTGCGTACATGTTTCAGTAACATTGTGCACATTTCAGTACTAACAAAAACAAAAAAACAGAAAGTAAAAACAGAAAATTGCATGTGAACCCTGCCAAAGCCGATGATTGCAACTGCAACGAGGATGCGCATTTCGCTTTGCATTGCGACCTTCGTCATTTCTAGATTTGCGTCGTAGGGGATCAAGGGACTCGCAGCCGCGGTACGTACTCATGCTACTCCAATCGTGCTACAGCGCATTGTATCCGTCTAACGGCTTGTATTCAGATGCCAAAAAAGCACGGCTCGCAGAACTACAGCCTATGTGAGCAGCTACGCCTTGTTATGGAAGTGGCTCGCGTTCTTCCAGCCATGCCAGAAGAATGGGAAGCCGTTGCTGTCGCGTACAACAGCCAGGAATCGTCATCTACACCGGTCCGCAGCTTGGAGAGTCTAAAGCGAAAATTCTCCGGCCTCTACCGCTCGTGTGAGCTCATGGACGAGTTGAAATGGACAGAGCTACAGAAGCTGACGTGTGAGGTTAAATGCCGTATTAACGAGCGACGTCGCCCACATGGAACCCAACTTGTGAAGGCTTCAGCGCGTGCTGCTGCGGAAGCTTCCCCAACGTGGGGAGCCATCGATCAATCGGAGAGCAATGTGGGCGTTGGCTGTCCAGCGTTTCGTCCGGAAGGCGTAACTGCACGAAACACAGGACGCGGCAGTACAAGCTCGGTGGAAAGTGGTTCTGAGGAGGCCCACACTTTCGTGGACTGTGAGGATGGAGCAAAGTTCCGATGGCTGCGAATGTGTGCATCTATTCCAAATGATCGTGCAACAGCTCGACATACTGATCCAAGAGCTCCAATGGATATATCGGCAGGAGAACAATGAGCGAAGCATGCATGAAGTCAAGCTAGGCCACAAGTGCGGCTCATCATTAGCAGAAACTGCTCTACGAGTGTGTGCAACCACTGCACACATAGTTGATAGAGACGTTTGATGCAATGATTCACCGCAAAGCTAAAAAAAAAGCGTTATATGTGTCATTTGTAAAGCTATTCATGTTGGAGGCAGGAAAACCTTAACAATATTTGTTTTTGGCCGTCCTGTAGGCGTCAACGATGGAACTTGAGAAGCTTTTCAAAGAAAAAATGTCTTAACGCCACGATGTCGGAAGTACGGCAGCGGTGGCCACCACTGTGGTGCTAAAGCAAACGATTAAGAAGATACATCGAAGGAAGGCCCGTGATGTCCAGAACTAGAATGCGGGGAAAATGACCCGGTCAGGACTTAATGATTAGCAGGAGCGGTCAACTAATTTCGATGGAAAGGGCAGCAAAAAACAAAACAACAAATATGTTGATTGTTATACGTGTACGGCTTAGTGGGACCTAATATTTGTTTTGGACCTTCAAAGCGTCACCAGCTACGCCGCGCACGCAATGAGACCTCTCGCGCTTACGCATTGCTTTCTTGCTCGCTCGGGGTATACTCGGACGCTGAAGGACTTTCAGCTTGGCTGGATCTATCACCGCTGGAGTCACGCTCACTTGACGATGGGATGCTGGTCCTCGTAGTTTGACCACCGCTGGCGCTGGAGACGTCGACAGCAGCTTGGTCACGATCGGGTTGGGGGACAGCGCTTGACATTTGATCATCCGATGCTTCGGAACTGCCGCTCGACTCCTGGCTTCGGTCCTCCCCGGAGTTGCGGCTAGCTTCGGCTTCGCTAGCCGCACTAGATTCGTCGCCAGACCCTTCTCCACATGTCTCCGTTGCGTTGGTAGCATTAGCACCTTGATCGCTCGTAGCTGCTTGACAAGGGTGAGGCCCAGCTTTTATCTTCTTGGATGCCGGCGGCAAAACAGCATCTTCTCCTGACTGTCCTGGGTGTTCCGCATTTCCACCACCTGTTTGGGCTTGCTGCGGCCCCAAAGATGCCGAGCTGTCTGGATCTGTTCGTCATGATCCGCCCAATGGATGCGTCGATCTGGCAAAACCTCCTCAAGTTGCTGCTCGTGATATGCAGTGTCGACTCGGACGCTCGCCTCGCAAGCATGGTCGTATTCACTGCGTCTGTTTGCCAGATTCGTCACGGCGTCGACCACTGTTGGACTACCAGGTCGGTGAATCCGCACCAGCCTCTGCAGTGCTCCCTCCGCCTCAACGGGGGCCGTCAAAGCTGTGCTCTCGGCATCAAGAGCTCGTCGACGAACGGCTTCTGCGGCCTGCATGAACGCTGCTGAAAGAAAAAAACAATATGCGAGAACTCGTAACAGAAAATACCAATCAAGTGCACCATATCACTTTCCATCGTACCATCCCTATTTTGCCGTGACGCCAAGCACCTAGCGACGAAATTCCTGATACTTGGCCAGTTTCAATTTCAATACAAACAAACATGAAGCACGTGCTGGTTAGTTTTCTGGAGAGTCACAGATCTGAAATTAAAGACACCGCTAGCTAGCTTACCTATGCAGACGATTGGCAGCGTACCGCGCCGAAGCAGCAGCGCTTGCTGAGGAAACATCGCACACACGCGATCTTTTCTGCGACGCTTTCCCTATTTGGCTGTAGCCGTGCATTACCGAGCACACCGAGCACACGATTGTACACAGGGCCCCATACGTCTCCATGACCCGCGCCGACCGCGCCAAGGAAGATTAATGGCGCACAACACGAAATCTGGGCTCTCTCGTGGGCGATGGAGAGGACGGAAGAGCCTCGCCGCAGCAGCTCTTCATCGCATGAGGAAGATTTGGATTCGGCCGTCGTGTACCTCGGAAGCCACGCGAGTGGGGCTCCACAACTGCTACCTTCTTTTGAACCTGCATTATAACGGCGGCACTTGGGCGCTGACTCGCACCGAATCGCGCGGACTCGAAGGTGTCCACCACCACCAGCTTCGACGTGACCTACCCGGACACCATCTCCAACGACGACCTCTACGATCGCACAGGAACGAAGCCGTCTCTGTACCGTCTCCCCGAGCGCCACTGGACGCTGCTTGGTCAGATTCGTCGACTCTCGACGATGACACCGGACCTGCCCGCCTACCGCCACACGGATGCTTACTTTGCGGCAAGCGAACACTCCATGTTCCGAGGCCGCCAACGCATCAAGCTCCCCGTGTTTTTATATGTTGACCTTCGAAGTGTAGTAGAGATCGTTTTCCCATGGCCGCGGGCAGCAGCTGGGCCGGGCAAGGCGAGGGGCAGCATGGCGAGGAGAACGGCAACGAAGTGAACGGTGACGCACAAGGTGGACGGGCAGTCAGTCGGTGGCAAGGGTGAGCCAGCGGGCTGGTGCCACCGACCCCGGCGGATCTTCGAAGAACGTGACCGGTCGGCCTTGAAGTTTTGGGGCCCAGGAAGATCGCAAGGCGGCGAGGAGGAATGACACGGCCCGATCAACTACAGGTGCAACGTTAGCAGGAGGGGCGACAAGATTAGAGCAATGGGAGGCTGGCAGACGCCGCAGAGAAGCAGGAGGGTGGGTCGTGGCCGTGCAGCCCAGCAGAGCGCCCTCAGTTCTTGTTTCACCGTGAAGCCGTTGACGAGGCCTAATCCACGAAGACTGAAGTGTCATCACGAGGCCGTGCTAAGTGGTCACCAGGAATTGGGCCAGACTGCACCGAGGTACGCTGTGCGAAGAGCTTAGCAGTAGGGTGGTGGAGACCGCGGAATTGAAACCGAGGGAGCTTTGGCACCAGTGTGCGCTGGTGTTGAAACCGAGGGATCAGGAGAGCGGCTAGCACACTAGTGCCGTCACTCCGAGTCCAGTGTATACTGCATGTAGCCGGAACGCTTGCGGGGAGCAGCCTACAGACCTACCGGGATACGGTTGTCGATAACGCTCCCAACCCCACCGTCCCTATCCCTGTCGTCGGAGAGGTCGAGGGCCGGCTGACGCCGGTGGCTATCATGTGGTCCCGCTTCGTCACCTTGCGAGACCAAGGCCCCTGTGGACGTTGAAGTGTCGTGGAAATGGTATTTGTCCCCGCGTGGGAAAAGCCTACAGAACCCTTCCAGACAACTACCGACTTCGACAACCTCTTATCGTTACCTATAGCGTTTTATATATACACGCGAGAACACGTTGACTAATACTAATACTACTATATAATACCACAATCCGATTAGGCTGTGAACAAAAAACAACAAAATTCTTCACAAACTCGTTCGATGATTTTTGCTGCCTCTCTCCCGAAGCAGCATCAAAGGAATCGCAACGAAGAAATTTGGACACAGGTATTGCTGGGGCGTGGCCAGAAGGGCTAAAGCCCGTCAGATAACCCAACAGGTACCTACATCGATTTGTATAGTGTCCTGTGTAGCAGCAGCGGCGGTCGCAGTTTGAGGATGCCTCCACACATCATTTCCGATTTCGTATTGGTGAGTGTAATGTCATTGCTGAGAGGGTGTCCGCGGTCTATATGAGTACTCATAATGATTTCCAATGTTGCGTTAGGTGGTTTATTTGCACGGATGCAACTAACTGAAGAGGCTAAGAGGTTATAAAGACTGCAGACCAACTACTGTCTACTTGGTGTATTAATCTGCAGCAATTCACGGAGGGGTTGCTGGCATTTACGACCCAGTAACAGCATATGAGGAAGTGAATGTCAAGCCTCCATTGATATTGGTATACGCAGTCGGATCCTTGCATCAGCAGTATTTTTTAGTCTCGTTTGTGCTGAACAACTCCGCGAGATAACGGTACAGCAGCACTGCCTTTGCAAAGAAGGGGATGTCTACTAACCACCTCAATATGTGCCTCAGAAACAAAGCATACTACCACAAGCGGGGCTACGCATGTCTGGCCGTGGAAAGGGAAATATGGGGATGGGAAAGGGAGGCGCTAAGCGCCATCACTACATCCGACAATGTGAGCGGCATCTCAAGGCCAGCAATTCGTCGGCTGGCTCGACGTGCCAGTTTAGTTCGGATGTCGGTTCTCGTCTACAATGAGACCAGGGCTGTGCTGAAGGACTTCGTACAGACACTTGTGCAGAACGCGTCCGTCTACATGCAGCATGCGCACCGGAAAAAAAATCAGCGACAGACGTCTTGTATGCACTCAAACGGAAGCGCCTATCACAGCGGACGCCGCAGTCGTATCGCCGCCCTTTCATTGTAGTGCAGACGCGTCTGCAAGCATGGACGCTGACGTCGAAGGAGAAAGCTCTGACTCGGAAAGCTGGTACTTCAGCCACGACGTCAACGACGTCGCTGTTGAAGAAGCTGACGAGGACGTACCTGAACAGGTCGAAGAGGAAGAGGACGGCGACAGTGACACGGTGGACGAAACAGGGCTGGATGGAGTGGCGATCATGGTTCGGAACAGGAAGAACGAGGCCAAGAGGTTGGCAGCCAAACGTCTGAAGGAGGCAGTGGAGAAGTTGCCGTGAGATTGGAGCAAGACGACGTCAAACTGGGATCTTCTCACGACCGAGGAACAGGCCGTGCTGGCGCAGGATACAAAGGCTTTGAAGCAGATGCGAGAGACCGGCTGGAACCTCGGTACGTGGCGATATGTGCATGCATGATATACAAATGTGATTCTCACTTTGATGTCGAATGTTGCACCTTCAGATCTCAACCCGTTTCCGGATGATATCGAGTATTCAGGCATCAATGATGGTGAGTACGGACCCATCGCGGAGGTTCTTGAGCGTGCCACATCGCCCATGGATTTGTTGTTCTTCTTTTTGCCCAGGAGCATGTGTACCCACATTGCGAAGGAGAGCAAACGGTACTACGATCAGCACTTGAACTAGCGCGTCGACGGGAAG
This sequence comes from Phytophthora gonapodyides, assembly GCA_012295475.1. Classification (NCBI taxonomy): domain Eukaryota; phylum Oomycota; class Peronosporomycetes; order Peronosporales; family Peronosporaceae; genus Phytophthora; species Phytophthora gonapodyides. The sequence continues at coordinate 1,085 of JAABLL010000334.1, read as the reverse complement.
CAGAAAGAGCAGGGCAAAGACGTAACGCGCGACGAGATCTTGGAGAAGGAGATCAAGCAACACAAGCCAATCAAGGGCCACGAGATTGTGAGGTGTATTGGATTGCTGACTGCGCGCATGCGGTATCCCCATTGTCGGCGTCTATCGGACCATTGGGCTACTAAACCTGTCGGTGCTGTTCCCGCCGGTACTTTCGGCCGCTACATGCCGAAAGCTCGGTTCGGCAAGATCATGCAGAACCTGCATTTCTCGAACAACTCAGATGCCAAGGCGGACACAGATCGTGCCTGGACGGTACGACCAGTCGTAGAGACCATGCAGCAAACGGTTTTAGCTGGATGCAACGAACCTCCGGTTCTCGCGTTCGACGAAGCAGTCATCCCGTCACGAAGCCGAGTCAACGTGATGCGGTAGTTCCTGAAGGACAAGCCACACAAGTGGGGGACCAAGCTGTTCATGACCTGCTGTGTAGACACTGCATATTGCAATCGTCCGTGAATAGTGTGTGGTGCATGTTTACATGTTTATATGATTTGATTTTCACAGCGGCTTCATCATGGAGTCCGCGGTGGGTTTTTTTTGGGGCTAAGTTGAACATGTTGTATATACAGCATCCTAACATACAATCATGTCGTACGTAATACATGTTAGGTTGGAGGCCTATTGCGGGACCGACCAGCACGCCAGTGAGCTGGGTGGGGAGTCGCCCATGAAGTTTTCGGCGGACCCGAACTCGGGCCTGCAGCGGCCATGCGGAAGCTGCATGAGGTGTTGCCACCGCCCCAAGCCGGGGTGTTTCACGCGCTCGTGAACAACCGGTTCTACACTTCCGCGCAGCTCGCATTTCAGATGCTGAGCCGGAATATGTACACGGTCGGCACGATCCAAACCAACAAGCAGGGCTTCCCGCCATCGATCAAGGCCGAGTACGAGAATCGGCCGCCGCACATCGCGCGCGGCACCACCAGAATGGCGGTGGCCAAGAGCTGCCCCCCCCCCCCCCCCCCCCCCCCCCCCCCCGCCCGGGGGGGGGGGGGGGCCCCCCCCCCCCCCCCCTCGCGGGGGGGGGGGGGGGGGCGCCGCGC
>JAABLL010000333.1:6310-16664 GCA_012295475.1 Phytophthora gonapodyides | reverse complement strand
CGCACCAACGTCGTGTCGGCCTGGATGTCCTTCAGCCACACGTGGAACTGCGCGTTCACGAGCTTGGCCATCGAACGGCCGAACGGCGTGGTCAAGTTCGTCGTGGCCGTCAGCAGACCGTAAAGGGCGCCTTCGTGGCCAGCCTCAGCCAGTTCGACCACCACGTAGGTGGCAATCATGAAGCGGATGCCGTCAGGCAGGTACTCGATCACGGGCACGCCGAGCCAGAACCACTGGTTGCGAACGACGTCCCAGACCGTGAACATGGTCATGAAGGCGTCGATGGAGAGAGCGCCACACATGGTGACAATGATGATCGTTCGCCAGTTCCACTCGAGCCCGTACTTGCCAGTCAGCGCCAGAGTGATCGCGTAGAAGACGGTGCCCACAATGGTCATGAAGCTGTTGTTGAACGGCGTGGCGTGGACCCAGTACAGCTTGATGTTACTGGCCGACACGATGTTGAAGCTGTTGAAGACGCCCGAGAAGAACTTGTACGCGACGATCTGGTAGATGGCGCGCTTCTGGAGCATCCCCCAGAACGAGGACATGTACTCGCTGAAGGACCGCTTGTTGACAACGCGTTCCTCATTGAGCAAGAACCAAGAAATGGCCACGAGGGGGGCGCAGATCACTCCAGTGATCATCATGAGTTCCTGGAACGACAGGGAGAAGCTGAACGACCCCGCGTACTCCTCTCCGTTCATGAAGAAGGCAATGACGGCCGCGCCGACAGCAGTGAACGAAGTCTTGATAGCGTATACCGCAGTCTGAACGCGGCCACGCTGCTCGAGAGGCTCCCGTTGCGCGTACTCAACGACCATGGCATCAGCCGCCACTTCACACAGAAGATAGCCGAACGATGCGAGCATCATGGGCACGACATACTTGCCAGCTGAGTTCGGAGCACTTTCGTTGATACTGTCGATTTGGTCCAAAGTCCAGTCCTCTTCGTCGGTCGTGTGCATTGCAGCGTCGCCATAGTACGGGTCTGGGATCGACATGGCCGCCATGATGAAGAGAATGGTGATGCAAAACACCCAGCCGATCACCATGTATGGGCGACGGCGGTAGCCCATGATAGGGAAGCAGTCGCTGAGCACGCCGAAGAACATCTTGTAGCACCATGGGATCTGCACCAACACGGTCGCCGAAACGACCGTGGTTCCCTCTGCGTTCAGGTATCCCTGCAAGACTGGGTAGATGACACCAGGGATGATGCCTGCAAGAAACCCAACTCCTGCGTACTGAGCGAGCAGTCCGATGCACTCCACTGACAGCAATGTGAGCGGCTTTCCCTCACGAAGCGCGCCGTTCTCCATATCGGGCTTAAACGGCTTGGCCGGTGTGTTGTGGTTCGCGTACGTCGGGTCATTCGGGTTGCGGTAGATGCTGGAGATCGCGCTGAGGCGCTCCATTTCGACGGAGTGCTTGCCGAGATCAGCCATCCTGGTCTTCCGAAAGCGCTGAGGCGGGGAGAGCGTGGGGGGTGTAATGTACTGTATGCACCCCGGAGCTGGCCGATTCAATAATGAGCTCGCCAAATGGCAGGCTCGGTTCGGTGGTGGAGAAGGGCTCGACTGGCTAAGTGGTTTCCCGGCTTTCCTTGCCGACGGCGGGCGTGTCCATCGTGCGGGGCAGCATCAATTCAGCGGTCTGGGTGTCCACTGATTACATACCCGACTCGGAGCTTTGCCAACGCGAGAAAAGAAACCACCGCGTAGCCAGTCAGAGAGCGGGAGGACTCGCTGGCAGCCTGCTCGCTATCCCCACGCGCTGAAATAATAAGGTGCCAGGTTCCTCAAAAGTGACCATTTCCGAGCCTGCACGGCGCAGTGCACCGGCTTCGCTGGCGGCAGGATCGACTCCCGCAGATCGGCGATCCGGCTCGGGATCCTTTCGCCTCGTCTCTCGTGTTGATGCACATCCCATGATTACGTCCGGCAAAAAAGACTCGACAATCGGAAAAAATCGATCACCAATCGCACACCGGAATAAAATGTGACCGACTTGGATTGGCTCGAGGCACGCTTCGAAGCCATCGCTTCAAGAAGCTCAGCTTGAGTGGGTGCAGGCGAGTGCGAGTTGTTGCTGTCGTGCCAACGTGTTGTTGGACTTTGGTCTCGTAACCACTGGACACGAAGCGACTCCTGGACGATGTGATGCACACGCTCGCGTCTCTGCGGGAGCGGCTGGCTGTGTGCTTGACGGGGCCACTTGCTCGACGCGGCGGTGCCCCTGAATGCCGTACAACCGACACCAACGATTCTGGCTGAAAGCGCGCGACTTCAGCCCAATGTGCAGCGCCTCCATTGACAGATCGGCCGATACAGTCCATTCCAAAGGAGCCACGCTGAAGCTCTATCCGACAGAGTTCACGTCCGAGTTCGAGACAGCACAATGGGCGTGCGGGAGGAACGCAGCGCTCTACTAGCCAGCGATGCGAACCCTGAGGCTGTCGTGGCGGAGTACGGCACCGCTTCGAAGCAACCTCCGCCCACGACTTGCGACAACGAGATTGAAGATGGTGCGCTCCGCGAAGGACCGCCGCCAGAACTGCTGTCCCCCCAGGTGTTGGCGCTGCTGATGCAGTACGCCGGTATCGGCTTCATCAACGGAGTGCTCCCCGCTGTCATCTACCCCGTGCTGCAAGGGTACTTGAATGCCGAAGGAACCATGGTAGTGTCAGCTACGCTGCTCGTACAGCTTCCATGGTCGTACAAAGTTTTCCTGGGAGTCCTGAGCGACTGCTTCCCGATCGGAGGCTATCGACGTCGTCCGTACATGCTGATCGGCTGGCTGGTGTGCTGCTGCATGCTGTTCCTCATGGCGGGCCTTCCTGAAGCTGCTCCGTACTACGGAGACCCGAGCATGCACTCGATCAGTCCTGATCAATGGACGGAAGAACAGCGCGAAAGTATCAACCGAGACGCACCGGATGCCGCAGTAAGTTATGTGATCCCCATGATGATGGCGGCTTTCGGCTATCTGCTAGTGGAAGTGCCCGCAGACGCCGTGACCATTGAGTATTCCCAACGCGAGCCGGCCAGCTCCCGTGGCCACCTGCAGTCTTGGATCCACAGTCTCCGCATGGGTTTCAGCGCCTTGGGCGCGCTCGTGGTGGCTATTGGGTTTAATGGCATCGAGTACGGTGGCTCGTTCGACTTCTCGCTTACGTTCCCGCAATTGATGCTCATCATGGGCTGCCTGTGCCTCCCGCTCGGACCTGCCGCCTGGTTCCTCGTGCACGAAAATGAAGTGGAGCCGCCCATGTTTACCGAGTACATGGCTCAGTTCTGGAAGGTCCTCCAGAAACGAGCAGTGTACCAAGTCGCAGCGTACAAGTTCTTCTCCGGCGTCTTCAACAACTTCAACATCGTGTCGTCCAGCAACATCAAGCTGTACTGGGTGCACGCCACGCCGTTCAACGCGAGCATCATGGCCATCGTCGGGACTTTCACGTACGCCGGTACGCTGGGCGTCATGGCGCAGCGCGGTCTGCACTGGAATTGGCACTACGCGATCGCTGCCACCGTGATCTTCGGCGTCGTGACGGACTGTATGATGACAATGCTGGTGACTTGGGACGTCATTCGCAGCCAGTGGTTCTGGCTCGGCGTACCAGTGATGGGAGAAGTCCCCCACGCGGTCCGCTTCATCGTGAACAACTACATCGTCGTGGAACTCATCGAACAGGGCACCGAAGGCGCTTTGTACGGGCTGTTGACGACCACCAACTACGTGGCGGCTCCGTTCGGCCGCACGACCGCCAAGATCATCAACGCGCGCTTCCACGTCTGGCAGGACGACATCCTGGCCGACACGTACGAGACGCGTCGCGACGTGACGTACACGATCTGGCTGTGCTACGGCATGAAGCTCGTGTCGCTCGTGTTCCTGCCGCTGCTGCCCAACCAGCGAGACACGACGCAAGCGCTTCGTCAGGCGGGTGGCGTCAGCAAGGTCAAAGGCATGGGGATGGTGGTGGTCCTCCTGGTGGCGCTGGTCTGGTTCACAGTCGTGAACATGCTGAGCATGAACCCGGCGACGCAGTGCTGGGCGATCACTGGCGGGTGCGAGCCCAACTCGGACAGCCCACTTCAACTTTAACGCGATTCATCAAAAATACACATTTCTATCCAATCACGTAGCGGAAATTGTCACTTTTCGACTGGCCATGCTATCCAATCACATAACGGAAATATTCACTTTTCGACCATGCTATCCAATCACGTAGCGGAAATCTTCACTTTTCGACTGGCCATGCTGCGTGCCATCTCGACACTGCGGCCTGCATTGACGCGCCGGCTGCACGGCTCGGCGTCGCTGCTGCAGGATGCCAACGCGCCCAGTGACTTGCCCAGCTCTTCGCAGGGCAATGGAGAAGGGCTTGTTCGTTTGGCAAAGCTGATGGCGCAGAGGGGGCTCTGCTCTCGCCGTGAAGCTGAAGCCTACATCCAGGCAGGAGACGTACTGGTCAATGGCGAGCCCGTACAGGCGGACTGGCTCAAGGTTCCTGTGGACAGCGACGTCCGGCTGGACTTTCGGGCCCAGAGACACCAGGACAAGAAGGTGACGCTCGTGCTGAACAAGCCGCTGGGCTACGTGTCCTCCCAGCCGGAGGAGAACAAGACGCCTGCTGTGCGGCTGCTCACGTTCGAGAACGAGTGCCAGGAGCTGAGCCGCGCCAAGCCGCGGCAGAAGATTGAGCCTGTGAATCTGTGGAAGATGGCGGTCTGCGGCCGCCTGGACGTCAACTCGACGGGAGTGCTGATCTTCACGCAGGATGGCACGGTGGCCAAGAAGCTGCTCGACCCCAAGAGCGGCATCGAGAAGGAGTACCTCGTACGGGTCGACCTCAATCTGGACCCGCTGACCGCCGACATCCAGGAGAAGATCGACGTGCTGCGCGCTGGCGTGACCTCTGAAGAGGGCATCACCTATCGCGCCAAGTCGGTGGAAGTGCTGAACGCGAACCAGCTACGCGTGATCCTCACGGAGGGCAAGAACCGACACATCCGACGCATGTGTGAGCACGTCGGACTGCGCGTGATGGCGCTCAAGCGTGTACGGATTGGAGGCGTCAAACTGGGCTCTCTGCCTGTTGGCCAGTGGAGATACTTGCAGCCGAACGATAAACTCTAGAATGAAAGGCAAACGTTTGTTGTGGAACTCGTTGAATACTTTCAACCTGCAAGGAACGTAAAAGGCTTTGCCAATGAAGCAGCAGTTCACTTGAACTCGTGGACACAGGCAGCGTCGATCTGTCTCGCAGAAGTACACCGTTGGATGGGGTCAGCAGAGAGAACGATGCTCTTCCAAGAGCTTGTGGCGCCGCACCTTGTGCTCCTTTGTGAAGAGAACGCCCTCCTTTGCCAACAGCGTGCGTTTCTTCTGGATGTATGGCGATTCTTCACCGGTAGCACCTGCAAACAAGTACGCACACAGGGTTCGTTTCATCTACATGCAGCTATCAATCCAGGCGTGATGCACGCACCCTGGAAGCCGCCGATATCCAGCGAAGCCGCAACGACGCGGTGGCACGGCACCTCAGGCGCAAAGGGGTTTTTCTAATGTGCTCACAGCACACCCAGAGTCAGCACTGCTGCAGAACTACTTGCGTGTTGATACAATACGTACGCGTAAGGCCTGGCCAACGCATCTTGGTCCCGAGAGCAGCGCCTGCGCCACGCCACCGTAGGTGCTCACTTTGCCTGCCGGGATCTGCGGGGCATTCACTCACGCTGTTATCGTCAATGTCCACGAGTTTTCCGTAAGGAAATAAGCGTTCGCACCGTCGAAATGAGCTCGTACACCCGCGATTCTTCCTCGAACACAAGCTCGTTAGCGAACGCGGCGACCACTTACTATACCGACTGCCCAGCCCCTCACCGAACTCTGTAATCTGCTTGCCGCGCCACAACATGTGCTGCGTGGGCTTGGGCTTGCTCTTGGCCGTGATGCCGGCCTTACGCTTTGGCGTCGTCTTCGCTGGGGCCTTCTTTGGCTTCGAACTGCGAACCGTCATGTTGCAGCGAGGAAATTCGATAGTGAGGGCTTCTCACCTGCCGTCCCACATCCAGATTGGCGCCAAAGGAAGCAGGTCGCGCACCTGGTGGCGCCAAGACCGTTTAAACCAAAGCAGGCACAAGGAACTCAAATGTCCAAAGGGCAACCTCACAGTCATTCGATTGCAGGCCGATCGTTCGGTGCGCTCAAGCGCAAGAGATCCTCTATCGCCAGGTATTACAGCAACATCCATTCGCCTCCTTCCTCTAGCCTGCGCTCCCCCTGCTCCAGTTTATCGCTATCACTGCGCCGGAACCTAACTGAATCTACCGTCTCTCGACGCCGATGGCGAGCGTGACCCACTTCTTCTTGGACGGGCCCACCTTGATCTTCTTGTCGTCGCCCTCGGCAGCCTCCTCCTCCTCCTCGCCCTCGCCCTCGCCCTGAGGGGCCGAGACCACGGCGCCGGCCGCGTACTCCTCCTCGATGGCGTCATCCACGCGCACCTTGACCGTGTGCTCGCCCAGCGTCTTGATGGGCGCGGGCAGGTCGATGCGGGCCACGCCCACGATGAGTCCGTGCTGCTTCTCCAGCATGTCCGAGATGTTCTGCGCGTTCACCTCGCTGTGCAGCTTGACGTCGGTCTTGCTGTCCGTGTGGCGCTTGAACGTCACCTCCACGTTGCTGAGGCGGTGGATGATGGCCTCCAGCTCGTGCTCCTTCTCCAGCGCCGCCTCGTCCACCGACTCCTTGTCCACCTTGTACTTCTGCAGGTTCCCCTCGGTGGCGTACACGGCCAGCTTCTCGGGGTACAGGTAGTTACGCGCGTAACCGGCCTTCACGGACACCTCATCTCCGCGGAAGCCCAGCTGGGGCACGTCCTCCTTGAGCACCATCCCCACGCGGTGTCTGCCAGCCACAGGATCAGAGCGAGGGTGAGCCAGCGCCTCCAATTGCAATGATACAACTGCCAAGGCAGCAAAGAGTCGACAATACGTACGCGAAGGAGCGCACCAGCAGTGGCTTAACGCCCTGCGGCCGCTGCAGCATCGCCACTAGCTTCGTCGTCGAGCGCGCCAGCATCTTGGAGAGGTAATGCCCGACCATCAGAGCCACAAAAAACAGGTTGTGTGGTGCACCTGAACATGAGGAGATCATTCCCATACAGTGTGCGCCACACCACTCACTGTCAAAGAAAGAGTGGCAAGGTTGAAGATGGCGGAGACCGAAGCGCTGCGGGCCAAGCGCGGCGACAACGCCCAGCTAATGGAGAGCAACCTGGCGCTGCTACTGGAGATCCGCGAGACGGAAAGCAGCATTGAAGACGCCAAGCGGGACCTGCGCGCGCAGTGTGCGCTGCTACAGAAGCGCGGGATCAAGATACCCTCCAGCTTTATGGAGCTGCTCGCGGAACGTCCAGAGCGCTAATGACGACATGTTTTCCTGTAGTTGGTGCTCTATCTAACCTATAGGAGCTTTCATACTATAGCACAGTCCCATGCCGCCTCTGCTTGGGGGCACAACCTCCCGTCACAGCCCAGCACTTGGTGCGCGGGTTCATGCTGAGCACATTGACTGCAGTCGACCAGGTGATAGTGACCAGCAGCGTTCCCACCAGGCAGAGACCCATTCGTCGGCTTACTCCGCCGTATCGCCGCAGCTCTTGAGTCGCGGCCTTCTGGCTTGGCAGCAGCGGCAGGAACACCAGAGACAACAGCTTCATGCCGTAGCAAATCAAGATGGTGATGGTCACGTCGCGACGCGTTGTGTACGTATCGGCCAGTATGTCGGCTTTCCAGACGTGGAACTTGGCGTTGATCAGCTTGGCAGCCGTGCGGCCGAACGGGGTGGCCACGTGCGTGGTGGTAGACAGCAGGCCGAAGAGCGCGCCCTCGGAGCCCAACTCGATTAGCTCGACGATCACGTAGTTGTCGACGATGAACTGCACCGCGTGGGGGATATACCCGACGATAGGAACGCCGAGCCACAGCCACTGGTTACGCACGACGTCCCAGGTGACGAGCATCGTCATGATGCAGTCCGTCAAGATGCCGACCAGGACGGTCACGGCAATCGCCACGCGCCAATTCCAGTTAAGACCTCGTTGCGCCATCACTCCGAGCGTCCCAGTGTAGACGCAGGTGCCGAGGATGGCCATGATGCTGGCGTTGAACGGCGTGGCGTGGACCCAGTGCAGCTTGATGTTGCTCAGCGCCACCGGATTGAAGTTGTTGAAGACGCCGGAGAAGAAATCGTACGCGGCAAGCTGACAAACCGCTCGTTGCTGTAGGATCCGCCAAAAACGCGCGATGTAGACGCCGAACTTGGGTGGACGAACTTGTTCCTCGCGGACGAAAAGCCAAGCGGCAGGAGCGAGTGGGACGCTCAAGCAGCCAAGGATGAACATCATCTGCGGGAACGACAGCGAGAAGTCGAACGAACCCCCGTACTCGACGCCGTTGAACGCCACTGCAACCACGAAAGCTCCTACAGCGTGGAAGCTCATCCGAACGCTGTGAACGCAGCTCTGCAAACGTCCACGCGTAGCTGTTGGCTCCCGTTGCGCGTACTCGACAACGACTGCATCTGCTGGCACTTCGGCTAGCAGGTATCCGAACGCCGCCAGCGTCATTGGGATCACGTACTGGCCTGCTGCGTCAGGTGCGTTGTGGTTGATACTTTCTCGTTGGGCTTCGCTCCATTGGTCGGGGCTGGTCGAGCGCATCGCGGGGTCTCCATAGTACGGTGCCGTCTCAGAGAAGCTTGCCATCCTGAACAGCATACAGCAGCATAGCAGCCATCCCAGCAGCATGTAGGGCCGGCGACGGTATCCTGCGACTGGGAAGCAATCGCTCAAGATGCCAAAGAAAACCTTGTACGACCACGGCAAGTGCACAAGCACATTGGCGGACACGACAGTGGTTCCTTCGGCATTGAGGTAGCCTTGCAGCAACGGGTAGATAACGGCGGGGAGCACTCCACTGACGAATCCGATGCCCGCGTACTGGGCCAGCAGTCCCAGCACTTCCATTGACAGCAAACGCGGTGGTGCTCCAACGCGCAGTGCTCCATTTTCAAGNTTCATGAAAGGAAATGTACTGGCAGGGTCTCAGTTACGAGGAGCGTGGCTTTCGGAGGCCAAGAAGGCACGGCTGCGCTACGAATGTTCGTCGTGGTTTGTCTGGGCTTACCGCACTTGAGGCTGGTAGTCGTCAAGCTTGTCGAGGAGCGTCTTGGAGTAGTGCGGCGAGTAGTACTCGACGATCTCGGGCGGGTAGCAGTTGTTGATCTCGAGGATGTACTCGGTGAGCTTGCCGCCTGCAGCTTCGCTGAGCTGTTGCAGCAGCTCCAAGCCTCCGTTTTGCACGAAAGACCGGCGCGCCTCGAGGTCGTGCGGCAGCATCTGAGCGAACTGCTTGAGGATGTACTTTTGCACCTTGACCGGCGCGTCCCGCAGCAGCGGCTGCAGCGCCTGCAGGTGCGTGCACTTGGCCAAGACGCTCTTGAGCGCGCGCTTGGCCTTGATCTTGAGGTCGTCGGAGCTGTTCGGGTGGATCATGCACGCGAGCAGGTGGCGAAGCACGTCGGCCTCGGCCACTGCACGGGAGTGATCCGGCGTGTGCCGACCGATCTGGCCCAGTGTCCAGGCGCTTGCCGCTTTGATGTGATCTTCCGGCTCCGAGATGAGCGCGCTTTTGACGGGGGTCAGGCCCTTGGACGTGATGACGGCGAGCGCCAGCGTTTCCGAGAAGGCCGAGATGTAGCCGATCGCCATGATACCAGGCAGTTTGTTGTTGCCGGACGCCTCGGCGACGTAGTCGACAAGCGCCGAGGCGCCGCCAGCGTTCACGATGAGCTTCGACAGCTCCGGCGTGTGCTTGGCGATCTCACGGATGCACGTGGCGGCGTTCTTCCGCACGGTGTGATCGATGTCCTTGAGGTTGTACAGGATGTTGGGGAAGATCTCGGCTTCAACCACGATCTCCGCCAGGTCCACCGAGTGCTTGGAGATCTGCGCTAGACAGCTGCACACTTGGCGCTTGAGCTTGGCGTCCGGGTGCTGGATCAGCGGCGCCAAGTAGGCCACGGTGCCTGGGTCCACGACGGCCTGCGCCAGCTCGGGCGAATGCTTGGCGATGTCGCTCAGAGCGGACGCTGCCACGCGCTTGAGCGCCACCTCCGGCTCCTGGAGGCAGAGCACGAGCAACGGCACGGCGCCTGCGTCGACTACGTGCTGTGCGAGCTCGCCGGTGTGCTGCGCAATGTAGCCGATCGCCCACGCCGCCGCTTCTTTCACGGTTGGGTCGAACTCTTCCAGACACGGGACGAGCGACTCGAGGGCGCC
>JAABLL010000332.1:0-16674 GCA_012295475.1 Phytophthora gonapodyides | reverse complement strand
GCAAGCGCCAGCGTCGCTGGGGACGTCGCCACCCGCACTGCGCTGCTCCCTGCCCAGTCACAGCGATCCCCGTCGTCGTTCAACCCGTGATGCAGCAGCCGGTAGCTGCAGTCGCGCAACCAGCATACGATCCGTGCTGTCAGTCGGCACCGACAGCACCGAAGGAGCTGCCAGTGTGACGCGATTTAGGACAACGCTGCCTCAGCAAGATTGCTGCCGCTGTTGCAGAAGAGAACACATTTTCGAGCCCCACGCCCGGGGGTAGCGCCACTCACAGCATATACGTGTAAAACACAACCAAGAAAATACACAAAACACTCATCTTCCACCATCTCGTCATGCGTTTTGTTGCCCTCGTGCTTCAGCGATGTGGTCGCGAGGTACGTGAGCGATCGTTGGCTTCCCCAGTTAACGCCGTAGCTGCACTTGCACATACGTTGGGTGCTGTCTCTGTCAAGGTGCAGGACGGGCAGGGCATATTGAGACCTGTGGCGCCAAGTCAGCGCTCAGCTGCTCACGTGTGACGCCTGGTTCCACCTTGACGCTCGTGTGACCTTCGCAGCATTAGTGGTTCTCAGTTTAGGCAGAAGCAAGATTGTGCGTCGTCGCTCGCTGTGAATAGCATCAGTGATCCTGTCGAAGCCTTGACAGCCCTGCAAACTAAGCAAAAATTTAGATTACGAGTCGTTATTTTTTTTAGAACAAATATTTACAATTAGTTATGATACTTCTTTATTATTGTGCCATTAATTCTGCCGCAGTAATTCTGTCGTAATTCTAGTCTCACGTCGCCATTAATTCCTCCTCCACAAAGCTAATTCTATGTCTAATTATGGGTAGCCCAACCTTGGCCGAAATTAGGATGGCGATACCATTGAGATTAGTAGCGCAAACGAAGAGCAGCGGGCAAGAACTTTGTTCTTTTTCACCCTCCTCTTCCCAGCATTTCCTCCGAGTCAACGATCTCGACCAAGGCCAGAATGCCGAAAACAATGTTAGGCATTGAGCATGCGATGACGAGCAGGGACGGAGAAGGCGCTGGTCGCGATGGCGACAGCGACACCAGCGATGACGAGAGCAGGTAAGAGCTGATCACGTGGCCGACTCTGCTCGTACCTCCATTGATTGGGCCGTACGAGAACGGCTTCGACACCAGACACGCAGGAACATACTTCTTGGACCTGGCTGCGATGATAGACTGCCTCGACCAGCTCAAGTTCCGAGGCTCGCAAGAAGAGGTTCGCCGACTTGCACGTCTACACTTCGCCAAAGTGGGGACAAGCAAGAACATGTTCAAGCGCATCAACGGCATGCTGCCCCAGTACATGATCGCAGACTGTGAGGACGCCTCCAAGTTCGCGTTCCGCATCCCATGGCACGGACCAGCGCGCGCAAGTAGATGGAGAAGAAGATTCTGCGCCACCTCGCTCGACTCAACGCAATGTACGTGTGGAGGGGCCACAAGGAGACCATCGTCTACGCAAGCAAGGAGACAATGATGAACGTGTTTATTCATTGCTACTCAAGGAACGCATGGCGCAAGGAATACCGGTGCAAGTTAGCCCTACGATCTACTAACCGCGACCCGAGGACATGGGCAGAGAGGCGTCAGTCACGACCAATACGAGGGGCCCCACCACGTCGACCAGGTCGTTCGAGTACCCGTGGCGTCTCCCAAACATCATAGCTCACCACCTCACCTTTCATCCCCGAACCTGGGCGCAGCACAACTCCTGTATGCCGCTTGGACCAGCGCGCCCGAAGGCCTAGCCCGGACCGCAGCTGTAGACCGCCTCGACGACTTTCTCGCACGGCCGAGAACTCGGATGCAGGAAAATACAGCTGCTGGAGAGCTTCCTCTGGAGCTACCTCGAGAAGCAGGATACAGATCACGAGTGGAAGAGCTGGACCGTCGAGAAGCAGCCTTTCGATGGAAGGAGGAAGAAGTGGCACCGAACGCGAGCGATTGAACAGTGCAGCATAGCTCAGATAAAATTCGGAACAATAAGACTGCCAAATTTACTACGGAATAATTAGCTATTTGTTGAAGAATTATTAGAGACATATTAATTAATTGTAAGTATATATTTGGAAATTATGGAAATATTATCTACTGTTTTTAAATAATATATTATAGAATTCATGGGGAGTTTTGGCAATATAATATTATTTTGCTTGCCCCAATGCATCATCGGACAGCGCTTCTCCTGTGCGTGGTGGTCACGGTATACTTCGCTGCCTGCGACGCTGTCGTCCACTGTGACGGCGCCCGGCGGGGTCCGCCTATGGCACCAGCCGCCGTGATGCAAGAGCTCGCAACGCCGGCGCGAAGCATTCCTACGATGCCAAGTAGTCGAGCATGCCGCTGCGCGGCGTGAATCACGACCAGTACTTTGGGCGTATTTCAGTTAGAACCCCCGCAGTCTTTCCGTTCGGTTCGACGCGGGTGCGTGCGGATTGTTCTTGTTTTTCAGAAATGTACTGCTATTTTATTGAGTTGCTTTGTCGTCGCTCTGTGCAGGATCAAGTGATGCGTGACTGCCAGGTGAATTCGGTTCAACATGCGGAGAGCACGATCGCTTTGCTCGGCATGGATCAAGTTCGTTTCGAGCTACGTGGGAAAACTTCGAAGGGATCTACGGTAGCAAAGTGCCGTACGGACTTACTGGGTAAGACGTCTTCACCGTCGGGAACTGCTCAATCCCAAAATTCACGTTAGCCGTGCTTGTCGAGGAAACAGGAGACCCTCCGGTACGGTTGTCTTAGCGTTAACAAGGCCTTATAACCTGACCTCAACTTCTTTGATCGGTATTTGCAGATGCTTGCAAGTGATGGTGTCGTTGGTCTGGCGCTCACCAGCATGAGCAAAATGGCTCACCTGACCATCTTGGAGGCAGCCTTGACCTCCGAGCCTGAGCTATCGCATGCGTTTGCTTTCTACCTCGCCGAAGAGACCTCAGAATTCCATTTTGGAGGATACGACCTGTCTGTAGCAGGCGAAGAGGCCGCACTGGCGAGGTCCCTCGTGCTCAAACACCCCGTACGATTAAGCATCCTACGTGTGGCCTGGCTGTCTCGGAATGTAATCTAACTATATACGCCTGCATGGCTGTCTCCAGTCTCTTTGGAGCCTACTTACTGGACCCTGGCCGTGAACCTATTCCATTTTGCCCACAACCCAGACTCCAGACTCGTGAAATGGGGCCAAGTTGTGTGCCCCCTTTGCTACGCTATCATCGGCACGGGGGCATCGTTTACATACGCCTCTCCAATTATACGCTTCCGTAATGGCCGACATCGTTGCTGGCAAGGATTGCTACCTGAAGCAACTGACTTGTGACGGCGTGGGGTACGAGTCCTTCCCGACGCTCTAGTTTTCTTTTGGTCTCGGGACGACGGCAGTTTTTTCAGTTGGCAGCTCGGAGCTATCTCAACTGTGATCATGGCATCTGCAACATCAACCTGCCGAGCCATGCGTGAGTAGGGCTCGGTTGTACACGGACTCTCTTTCTCTGTCTAACTGCAGATTTCATGGTTGTGTGACTCTGGGCGATGATCTGTTCTGGTTCTGTGCGACAATTTCCTTCAAGAATACTACACCGTATTCGATTTTGAGAAACTCTAGGTCGGCATCGCTCATCCGCAAAGTGCTCCATCGGCAGGCAACACTCTCAAAGCTGGTCTTGATGTTGAAGTCAGTGTAAATATTCCGTTAGTATCATTGGCCAATCCAACGTTTGTATTGAATGAAGCATTTCCTGTCTGATAATCGCAATTTGTTCTTCCGCGACAATGGACAAGACCGAGTGTGCGCTGTGCCATCGGCGGCGCGACGTTTTCTCGTGCGCGAGCTGCACGTCCGCCATGCTGCAGCAGCGCCGTACCATGCTGTCTGCACTGCAGGCGGACGTGGCCGTGCTGCGCAAGAAGACCGAGTTCGCGCTGAGTGTGCGTCAATAGGAAATTTAACAATCGGATCCACCACCCTAACGTAATATTCACTGCCATGTCGCTCATCCTGCAGACCAAGAGCGCGCTGGTGGACACCGAGCGCCGCCTGGACCGCTGCATGAAGCACGTCGAGCAGTTGGCCGAGAAGGTCATGAAGACGCGCGAGCAGCTCTGCTCGGAGCGCATCGCGGTTGTGGAACGCACATCCAAGCTGGAGGAGCGCACGGAAAAGGTGGAGGAGGCCCAGCACAAGCTGAAACAAGAGAGCCAACGGGTTGAGAGTCTCCACGCGCCAGTGCTCCAGTGCCTGGACTTCCAGGTGCAATGGGCGGACGAGGTAAAGACAATTGTGTAGGTGAAATGCGGATCTTTTCGAGGCGTAGACTAATGCTCAATGTGGTTGACATGTAGAATGCTGCAAAAGTGAGGGGTGATCGGCTGCGGGAGCTGTTCGCGTTATTTGCTCTGACGCCAGACGAGGAGAGAAAAGAGGAGAACGACGAGGACGAGGAAGACCCGCTGAGTGCTCTCCCAGACGAACGCGAGGGCGTGTCGGAAGAGCAGAGGCAGAGGACAGCCAGGAGGAACGGGCCCTTGTTCTTCCGAACGATCGTGGGGCTGCCACTGCCGAAATCAGGCAACTTTGAGAATGTGCCGCCCGAGGTCGTTGCTGCGGCACTTGGAAAGGTGATTCATCTGCTGCATTGTCTCGTCAAGTACCTCAAGATCACGTACCCGCACCCGATGGAGTTCAACGGGTCGTTTTCGACCATTGGGAACACGAGCGAAGGCGCTGGATGCCACACGCTGTACCCGGACGGGAGCGTTGGGTTCGAACGTGGAGTGAGCTTGCTCCACGAGAACGTGGCGTTCTTGTGCGCCTGCCAAGGAGTCCCCAAAAGTGACGTGCACCCGACCGATTTGCTTGGGAACCTCCTGCAAGTGTACGAGTCGTCTCGGCTGGGAACGCTGTGCGATAACCAAGAGGCGAAGGATATCGACCTGAATCAGAGGTACGTGACGATCTGCCTCGTCGTGTTCCTCCCTTGGCCGAGTGGATCTAAGACAGACGTGTTGCCCCTTGCAGCGCCAACTCTGCAGAGGCGTCCGTGCTGCTGGAGAACTCGCAGATGCTGGAAGAGAGCATCGAAATCTTGCCCCACTACTCGTGAAATAGCATGAGCAGCGCTGGGGGTTTACTAGCTGTATGAATACTTCGAAGTAGAAGGCAACAAGGCAACTAGCAGCATAAATCTATCGACTGACCAGTTGAGCCTCCAGCGAGGGCTAGATGCACGCACACCTTGCTGCTATTTTCCCTTTATCCAAACGGCGTGATCGGCGCTGCCGAGCCCTGGTCGTCCTGGCTCAACTCCAGACACTGGTGCTTCAGCGAGGACAGCTTCTCGCGGATCAGATCCAGTGCGCAAATGACAACTTCCTCGGGCTTCAACTGGCCCGTTGTCTGTGTCAACAACAACAGCAAACACGTTGAAATGAGAACCTTGAGGTGCCACGTTGCTAGCCACCAGCTCCACGCACCTCGACCGAGAAAATGAACTTGTCTTCCCGCATCCGAACGGCCACGGCCGAGTCGTCTTCCGGGTTGTCCTTGAACGAGTCCGCCAGCTTGACGCACTCGTCGCAGTACATGCATCGCATGGCGTCTCCTACCGTGAACTGTAGCAAAATGAAGACCGCACAACCTCGTTAGTACCCCCACCCAACCACTTTTTGGGCTGCAGCTTCCACTAACCTGCTCGAAGTTCTCGTCCGTCTCGAAGACCTCGGTGGGGCAGCTCTTGTAGAGCTCGGCCTTCTGCTCGGGCGTGTAGGTGCTGAGCACGGCCTGGTTGAGCGTGATGATGGGGTCGTACATGTAAGTGGCCACGGCCACGGGAGACCACTTGGCGTGCTCCTTGCCAATGCCGAGCTTGGCGATGGCCGAGAGCCGCAGCCGCTGGCCGGGGCCGAGCTTGGCGATGATGACGCCGCTGTCCTGTGTGTTGTTAAGCTCCTCCTCGGACGAGAAGTTGACGGGGCGGATGTACGGGTCCGACGACTTGAGCGCCTCGGACGTGACGGACAGCACGCCGCTGTCGGCCGTCACGTCCAGCGAGAACTCGACCGAGCAGTTGGGGCAGTTCTCGTCGCAGTCGCAGTCCTGCGAGTACACGAAGCGCTGGCGGAAGTTCTCCAGCCCGCCGTCGAAATTAAGCGGGATCATGCCCAGCCGGTGCGCCAGGAACTCGTCCGTCATGACGGACGTGTTGATCTCGACGCTCACCAGGTCGATGGCCAAGGTGGGCACCTCGGCGATCATGACGCGGCGGATGGCGTTGGCCACGCTGGCGTCCGTCTCCGACAGCTCGAAGCGGATGAAGTCGTCGCGCAGCTCCTGGATCTCGATCTTGGGGAAGCGCGGGTGCGGCATCGTAGCGAGAGGTTAATGACTCGGAGCTTGGTGGCGGACGGGCGTCTCCCCTTTTGCCTGCAAAATGCCGAGTGAGCAGACATAAAGCGCACACCAGAACGCTACTTCCTTCTCATTGGGTAAAAATACAAAGTATTCTCATTGGATGATATTGGTATCAGCAGTTGTCGTGCACGAACATGATGTCCCGCACGAGCTCGGGCTCCGAGTGCACGGCGTGCGTGCCGTAGGGCAGCCCCTGCGTGGTGAGATCTCCCTGCGAGTCGGCGCCGACCTGCACCACGTCTGAAGGCCGCACCGAGCCCACGGAGCTGAGCCATTGGCGAGCCAGCGGCACCAGAAGCGGGAAGGTGGCCGTGTTGTCCCGCCACCACTTGAGCGGGTCGCGCATGGCCGTCACCTTGGCCGCCGCCACCGCGTCGTAGTAGTTCTTGACCTCGTCCACCACGCGCAGCCGCAGCATCGCCTCCTGATCCATCGCATTGGACGACGTGGTGCTTATCGTCACGGGGCCGAGCGAGTCGCCCAGCTGGCCCTGCTGGTGCAGGAGCTGTTGCTGCTGCTGCTGGTACGCCAGCGCCGGGTCGTCGTGCGCGTCGTCGAAGAGCAGCTCGCGCAGGAAGCTGTTGGTATCGTGGTCCTCGCGCGTGGCCTGGAAGTCCAGAAACGTCGCGCCGGAAGGGTCGAGTCCGGCGCTCACGGCGGCGTCGGACGCGGCGGTGGACGCCTTCAAGCGCTGGCTGGCCATCACTTGGTTGAAGTTGGCCAGCACGAAGCACTGGTCGATGAGCCGAGCTTTGCACACCTCGCGCTCCTCGTCGCTCAGATACTTCATACGGACGAACCGAGGGTCCAGCTGCGAGACCCACATCAACTCGCCGCAGGCGCGCGTGAAGTGAGCCCGGAACTCTGTGTACATGAAGCATCGCACGTTCTCGAGCTGAGTGGCGATGCATTGGCTTTGCGCCTGGAACTCCATGGACGGCTGGATCGCGGTGTCTTCCTCCCCACTGGCTTGGCTGCTCGAGTACCTGGCAAACACCCGCTGGAAGTTGGTCGCCTTCTCCAAGTCGCGCTTGAGAAACTTCAGGAGAGGGAACGTCAGCGACGAGCCGGCGTACTTCTCTTTGCCGATGGCTAGTGCGACGTTCTCGAACGGCTGAAGCAGCTGCAGGAGGCACTCGATCGCACACCACTGCTCATCTGTCGGTTCTTGCCGCTGCATCGCGCTGCTCTCTTCTGAAGGTGGCTGCGACGGCGAGGGGTTCTGGAATTCCGCGCGGCCCTCGCTGGTGTCTGCGTACGCGAAGAAGTCGTGGATCACGTCGCGCTTCTTCACCAGTCGCTTCAGCATGTCGAGCGTGCTGAGCCAACTGGCTTTTGAGTCCGTCACGAGACGCTGCTGACTGGTTCCAGCCATGAGCTTGCTCAAGCGAACGACGGCCCGCGGGTGGTTGGTCAGGAAGAAGGCGAGGTCCCGGAAGATAGCAACCTGGCCGCGCACATACTGCACACACGCCCGGTACTCGGGAGGCACACTGGCGACGGCGTTGTTGACCATTTCGTCGAAGAAGAAGACCTGCATGCCGTCCGCCTCCAGCTCTCTGGGTCCATGTAGCAGAGGAGCCAGGATGATCTCGAAGCCATGAGCGGCGCTTTCCGCCTGCTGTGTGCGCGGCTGTGTCGGTGTGTTGACATTGTCGTCAACACGCGGCTGAGACTGCCACAGCATCGAGCTCAGGTACCGCGGGTCCAGATTCCATCGCGAGATGAGCGTATCAAGCATCTCCTTCTTGGTCTCGTAAGAGAACACTTGGTGTCCGCTGTGTTCCCGCACGTCCAGGGTGAAGTGGCGCCGCTCGAAGTTCTCCGTAAGATAGTGAATCGTGAAGGACACGAAGATGTCGCGCTCGGCAGTGATCCACACCTCGGACGCCATGGAGTAGAAGAGCACTTCGCTCGAGATCTGGCGCATGAGCTCCATCCGTCTTCGCGCGCTCAGCGACTGAACCGAAGCTCGCACGGAGCTTGGTGGGGGTAGAGTGACCGGTTTGCGCAACGTCGCGGCGAAGCGAAGCAGCTCCTGTAACTCGGGGTCTTCGGTGATGGTGAACGGGTGGTGGTGCTTGGCTACCCACCGAGCTACCAGCGCGTTCAGCTGCTCCGTCTCTTCTTGTGTCAGTTCTTCCTTGCTGTCTTCTTCTCCAGTGGCGCGCAATTCGCCTAGTGAAATACTTAACCGCGGCGCATCGACGGGTGACTGAGCCGAGCTGCTACTAGCAGCACCAACGGAAGTCGGCGTTGAAGTCTCAGTCCTTCTCCGCTTGTGGCCGGCTCCCGGACTGGCAGCTCCACGCGCGCTGCCTGTCTGCACTTGCTGCTTCTTGCTCTTCAGCTTTTTATCCGCCACCTGCTGCGCGTAGCTCGCCAGGTCGGCAGCGTGGAACTTGGCCATGTGCCGACTGACGTTGTTGCTGCTTCCCGTGTTGTAGTGCATGATGCGCTTGCACTTCAAGCAGTACGCCTCTTTCGCGTCCTGGTTCGTGTAGGTGCGTCCGGCAGCGAGGTGTGGCGGGTCAGGCACGACTAATCGAATAAACTGCCACAGCTCGGGGCGCCGCATCTTGCTGGTCTTGTAGAGCTGCGGCACGCCCGGCTCGTCGCCTCCTGTGATCACTGTCGCGCCTCTCTTGGCTGGTAGTTGGTCCCGCGTGGGTGGTGCGTTCAGGTAGCCGTCCTGGCTGCGTGTGTGCATGTGCATTCCCTGCAGCTGCAACGATGGCATCTCGCTGGTTATTTGCATTGGCGCGCTGGTATCTGAGCCGTAGGACGACGGCATGGCGAACGACTGCATAGGCTGCTGCTGCTGCATCTGATGGTGCATGGGCTGCAGTTGCTGCTGGAACGGCATTTGGAACTGCTCGCGCTGCGCCGAGCGGAACGCTGCGTCCTGGTCGAGCGCGCTGTCCATGCTCATGCCATCGAGTTCCGGTCGGCGCTGCTGGTGGTGCTCCGACATCACTCGCCGCTGTCAGGAAGTGAGGCTGGAGACCGATTGCATGGTATCGGGAACACACTGCTTGCCGCATAACCCTTTTGAACACGTAATCCAGACGCTATGGATTGGCTGAAACAAGGGCGACACGTGGTTTGCAGTTGCGCTTGGATTGGTTGATCCATAAATAACGGCTCGGATTGGATGATAATGCTGATCACGAAACCTGTCATACTCAATTTACGAAGGTGGGTCAGTGGCGAATATTCTATTTGGCGATGAAATTCCTTATCATGGTCTTGTTTGGGAGAGAATTTTTAGACCTTATAATGCACTTCTCCCGCTCGGCGGCCACTCGTTGGTCGTGGCTGGGAGAAGCAAGATGGATTGTATGTGGAGGCTCTCACGAAAATTATTAAAGCGGGGTAGTTTTACTGACTACGACTTGGACGATAGAGACGCATGGCGGACGTTGCTGCTGGAGCTGCTGAGGCTGCGGCGCCGCGCCACTACCTCATCCTGAACAATGTGCAGAAGATCAAGAACATCAAGAACATGCTGGTGAGTGCGTCGGGCTTCGGCGTGAAGGAGGTCTTGGTGGTTGGCCAGAAGAAGTTCGACCTGCAGGAGCAGAAGCACTTCCTGGACGCGCTCAGCTGCCGCGTCACGCGTCTGGCCACGCTCAAGGACTGCCGCGTGCACTGCGTGGAGCGCGGTATCCGCGTCGTGGGCGTCGAGATCATGCACGACGCCAAGAGCATCGCCGAGCACCCGTTCCAGGGCGACACGGCCTTCATCATGGGCAACGAGGTGCGACTAACTAAACGGCTGGAGAGGGTATGCGCGTTATCCGAGACTGACGAGCAGTGGTGGGATCTTTTGCTTTGTACGTTGCACTTGCAGGGCAGCGGCATGAACTCGGCGCAGGTGGCCATCTGCGACGACTTCGTGTACATCCCGCAGTACGGCGGCGGCACGGCCTCGCTCAACGTGACGGTCGCGGCCTCCATCATCCTGCAGAGCTTCGCGCTCTGGGCCAAACTGCCCATCGCAGAGCGGGGTACGGCAGTGATGAAGGAGTAATGTGTAAAGCAGCTGAACAACGTGCAAGGACGAAGAAGAATTTGTCTTGATGAGTTGTGAGTTGTTGGCTTTGGTACTGCTTGTTGGCAGGGTGGTGGGCTAACCACGACGTCGCGGCGCGACTTTCGGGCTGTTCGTGACATTCCTCACTGCCAAACGGCATGAATAGCGGTGCGTGTTGGACATGTATTTTTCCTTATACTGTACGTAGGACTCGACTCGACTGCATCTGCCACTGCAACTGGAACCGAAGTCTCAGTATCCAGGGTAGTAGCTCTTGTAGTCGTAGGCCTGCTACCTGGTTCAAATGCAGTGCGTGCCGGAGGTTCTTGTGGCCGTGGTGACGCTTCTTGCCGTGGCCGTTCTTGCACTCACCGTGGACGTAGCTATCGCTGTAGCCGTACGGCATACCATAGCTGTAGCTGTCACCGTAGTTGTAGCTGGAAGGCTGGCCATAACGACCATAGTTGTAGTCGTTGCCACCATAGCTGTAGCTCGGGTAGCTGCTGTACCCGTAGCCGTGCCCGTCGTAGTCGTCACCGTAGCCATGTTTTTCCTTGTCGTCCTCGCAATCGTCGTCCTCCTTTCTGTGGTGCTCCTTGTGTTCGTAGCCCTCGTGGACCTCGGTAGACCCGCTGCTACTCTCGACGATCGCCGTTTCAGTCGGGGATGGCGTTGGCGTTGTGTCGGCCCTCACTGCGGTTTGGCCCATAGCCACGAGCGAGCACAGTCCCACGCCGAAAGCCAGCATGTTGCAGATCTTCATCTTTTGCGTTTTCGAGTTGATGTTGAAATTGGGTTTGGAGTGGAAGTCGGCTTGCTTGGTTGCTGAGGAATTGCAGAATGAGCTAGTAGTTCGGAGGACTGGACTGGAGATAAACGGAGATACAGCACGACCCGTAGCAGGGTTCCCTCGTCGAGAAGATGGTCAATCTTCTCATGCATCCAGGTATTGATGGATCCGACTGCCCGATTGAAGCTTCAGAAGGCAGACTTGCTAGCCTCTGCATTCAATCACGGATTCTCTGCTTGATGGGGCAGGCATCGACATCACTTCTGAGTATTCTCGTTCCAAAGGTCTGCCTGCCTCGTTATTTTGAAGGTCTTCCAGCTCTCTCACTTTTCCTTTAGCCATCTTCCTGGAACTCTAGAGCAAAGCAACCAGCCAAGCGTTTAAGCCACCACGATGCACTCCAAGTTCCTCGTCGTGCTCGCTCTGTGCGTTGCTGTCTCGATCCTAAACGCAGTCGATGCTGCGCCACGACGTCATCTTGGTTCGAAGAACGACTATGACTACGGACGCCCGAACAAACACGACCACCTGAACAAGCACCACCACGACGAGCATCCGTCCAACTACCGTCGCCGTCTCGAAGATGCCAACGCCAAAAGCCACCGAGTCCTCCGACTACGACTATGGACACGACGACTACGAGCACGAGGGCTATGGCTGCGACGACTATGACTACAAGGGCTACGGCGGAGACTGTGGTGACTACGACTACAAGGGCTACGGCTACAGCTATGACTACAAGAGCTACGGTAGCGACTGCGATGACTACGGTGATGATTATTACGGCCATGGCAACGACTACTACGGCTTCGACAAGGGCTACGGCTACGGCGACTATCCGGCCTATTCGTACGGCAGCGGATATGGCTATGGAGGTGACTACGGCTTCTACCCGGACTACTACGCGTCGTACGGTGGGGTCTCGCGCTATGGATATCCTAGCTACAGCTACTACCCCGGCTACGGCTACTCTGGCTACGGTTTCCCTGGGTACTGAAGTCGCCGTCGAAGGAGGTCAAGTCGAAGTCTGACGCCGCCAACAAGTCGAAGAGCAAGTGAAACGAGCTCAAAATGCGTTCACAATTGCATGGTTTGTATTTAATAGTTAAAGAGACGATGGACATCGATGTAGCCCACGCGAAAACAAAAAAAAATGTATCGTAAGGATACAACAAGGTTGAAAAAATAAACAACCCGGGAATGCTATTCACAAACAAGTTGCACGATAACCTTTTACTTCTTGAAGTACAACCTTTCCATATCCAGGGGGTGGTGGCCGATCGGCGGCCAAAGATCGAAATCTTTGCCGCTTCGAGTCCACTCGATCGATTCCTCTTCGCCGTCAAGATGAATCCTCTGTGGCTGTGCAGCGCCACCGCTGTCCTCGTCGCCCTTGTTGCTTCCTGGAGTGTGAAACCCGTCGGTGGCATGCACACAGCTGTCGCTCTGTACGACATGTACCCCTGCTTCCAGCCCGCGACCAGTATGTCAATAACGAGGGAGCTCACGTGCACCCCTGCGTCTAGCGACGTCACAAGTGCGTGTGGATTCAACGGTGTCATCTACTCGGTGACAAACTGCACCGAGTACTATTCCGACTGGGACTCTGGCGGGCTGATCCGTCAGGCGTTTGGAGACTATGAAGAGAACCCGTACTTGCTCGTGGAGGAGCACGATCCAAGCGCCAGGTACTGCGGAGACTCCGAACGCGTCGTCAATGCCACGTTGCACCTGTTGGACGAGAGGTGCCACGTGAACCACGACGGCACGGCGAGCTCGAGAATTTCTCTTGGGCGCTGGCTTACGATTGCAAAGTACAGTGACCCCATGTGCTCGAACATCGTGGAGATGACGGATGTGCCGTACGGGGACGCCTACGACAGGGCCTGTGCAAATAACGCGACGAAATACACCTATATGGGTCCCAGACCACCGATGAGCGCTGTTGCTGTGTACGAAGACAGCTCGTGTTCGACACCGGTCAAGTTGACATTGACGCAGGGCTTTGCCTGCAAAGTGCCCTATCAAAGTTGTGTCCGGGATGGCAACGCGCACTACTCCGTATCGAGTTGCTCGAGTGACTATGAAGCGTTCGCGGCCGCTGCGTTTGGTGATGCGACGCCGTTCGTCATGGAGGAACAGTTCACGAGTTCTTGGTGCGGAAGCGACGAAGTAGACGCGGTGATGGTGTACGCACTGGACAACATTTGCCACTCTAACGCAGACAACACCACGAGTTTCCGAGCGGCGCTCGATTCAGAAGGCTCCGTGGCGATTACGACCTATAACGATACGAACTGCGAGCTGGTTGGAAGCAGTGTGGATATCACCAAGCGGACGCACATGTGTCTCCCCCAACGGGACTGCGGCAGTGATTTAGTTCACGGGTGTGCGAAGCGGTACTCCGTTGGAGGGAGATGGGGACGCCCTCTCTCCAATGGTCAAATGAGCGCTGTAGCGTCTTACGAGAACGGGCAATGTTCACGACCAGCTACGACATTAACCTTCACGAGAGAAATCACGTGTGGCTCGCAGGTAACGAACGCTAGCGCGTCTAACTCAAACTGGACCAATTCGGAGTCAGAGCCTGTTTGCGGATCCAGCGGCGTCGGGAGCTCCTTAGCTGGCTGCACCTTCTACTACTCCGGATGGGACACCAGCGGCATGATCTCTCAAGCGTTTAACAGCTCTGAAGAATACCCGTATCTTCTTGTAGAGCAATACGACCCAAGTGCGCTGAACTGCGGAGACGGGGGAGTGATCAATGCCACTTTGCACCTGCTGGACGAGACCTGCCACTTAAACCCTGACGGTACCAGCTCAAGAATTACGCTTGGGCGTTGGCTCACGATCGCAGAGTACAGCGATTCTCAGTGCACAAATGCGGTGGCCGAGGCGGATGTGCCCTACGGAAATCCATGGCACAGAGCGTGCGCGAACAATGCGACAATGTACAGGTATGTGGGGCCCACGCCGTCCATGAGTGCCGTCGCAGTTTACGAAGACAGCTCGTGTTCGACGCCGGTGAAGGTAACATTGACGCAGGGCTTTGTCTGCGAAGCAGAGAGAGCACCCGACACGAGGAGTTGCGCACCTGACGGTAACTCACACTACTCTGTATCGAATTGCTCGAGAGACTACAAGGAACTTGCTTCTGCTGTATTCAGTGGTGGTGAGCCGTACGTGATGGTCGAACAATTCTCGAGCAAATGGTGTGGAAACGCCGAAGCCGACGCCGTCACGGTGTACGCACTGGACAACATTTGCCACTCGAATACCGACGACACCACAAGTTTCCGAGCTAGTCGATCAACCGATGGGTCGATCTCTATCACAACGTACGCTGACGCAAGCTGCGAAGCGATTGAGAGCAGCACGGACTTCACGAAGCGGTCTCGGATGTGTCTTCCCCAACGGAACTGCAGGAGTGACTTGATCCACGGATGTGCCAAAATGTTTTCGGTTGGGGGCGACTTTGGGGCCCCGATTGCAACCCACGCAATGACAGCTGTAGCAGTTTATGACGATGGCTCGTGCAAGGCTCCAGCATCCACGTTAACGTTCTCGAGAGAGCTCACGTGCTCGCCACTAGCCAGTGGCTCCGATTCCAACTCGTTCAGCTCTGATTCGAGTCATGACGACGAAAACAACGACGACGTTGTGTGTGAATACAACGGGATCGCCAATACCATAACGGACTGCACCGACTACTATTCCGAACGGGATACAAGTGGAATGTTCACTCGTGCGTTTGGACGTTATGGGGACCATCCGTACCTGCTCGTTGAGCAATACGACCCAACTGCGCTGTTCTGCGGGGACGACAACGGAGTGCTCAATGCTACAGCTTACATGCTGAACGAAAGCTGCCACGTGAACCGAGATGGCACTGCCAGCTCAAAAATTACGCTTGGGCGCTGGCTGACGATCACGGAATACAGCGATCCTCAATGCACATTTACCACAAGCGAGGTTGATGTACCCTTTGGAGATCCCTACTACAGGGCCTGTGCAAATAACGCGACAAGGTACACGTATGTGGGGCCCCCACCACCTATGAGTGCTGTGGCAGTGTACGAAGACAGCTCATGCTCGCAACACCCTGTCAAATTGACGATGACACAGGGCTTTGCCTGCGAAGCGGAACGATACCCCGAGAAAAGGGAATGTGGGCCTGACGGCAACTCACTTACTCCGTTTCTAGTTGTTCCAGTGACTACGAGGCGGCTGCGGCAGCTTCGTTCTCGAGTGGAGCACCGTACGTCATGGTGGAAGAGTTTACGAGCAACATGTGCTGGTCCCTCGATGATTTGGACGTTGTGACTGTGTACGCAATGGACAATACCTGTCATACCGACACGAACGATGCAACAAGTTTCCGAGCGACCCTGGCATCAAATGGATCAGCGTCTATAACGACCTATGCAGACGCAAATTGTGAGCGGGTTCGGACGGCGTGGACTTCACAAAGCGCTCGCAGATGTGTCTCCTGGACCGAAACTGCGGAAATGATGTTTACACCTGCGCTAAGCGATACTCGGTTGGAAACTTGGAGAAAACAACAACCAGCGCTCAGGAATCCGTCGTTGTGGTGTATGAAGACAGCACCTGCACTTCAGCTCCAGCTCAGCTTACGCTGACGGAGCAGGCGACTTGCTCCTCTTCTGCGACCGCAGCGTGCAGAGAAGTTGTTGGCGCTCAAGATGCGCTATCCTATTCACGCGAGTGTGTCGACGATGCTGTTGCATTCGTGGCGTTGAAGTTTGCCGGCATTCCTCATCTCATCATGGAAACGTACGCTGACGGATCGAACTGCAGGTCGAGAGAGGGTGCGATCGTGTACAACGCCGATGGTAAGTGCCACCCCAGCATGGACGATCAAACCTACTTCCAGATTTCTCTTGGTATGGACAACAGCGTGACGCTGGCAACGTTCCCAAACGCCTATTGTCGTGACTCCGAGGCCGACTACGTCACAGTGGGGAGCAAGTACCTTAACACTGACGCATGCTTCGACGGTAGCACGAGGATCTACACCGACCTGACTGCGTTGTCCACCCCGCCAGTGGAGTTCCAGACTCGAGAGGACATCATGTTCCCAGCGTGGCTGTGGGAGCCGACGCCACGACGAATCTTCGAAAGCGACTGAGCCTTGTTGGAAGTCAAAGGCCGCAGCGTCGGATCGACAGCGTAGGATCAATGGGAGCTTCTTGATACTTCTCGTAGGTCTTTGTTTGCACAGATCGTCGTAACCAAAATTTGGTTACGAAATACATGTTTCCATTCACTTTGAAGTGCACCTTTGCAAGCCTCACGCCAACGACACTGACCTTGTTTGCCGCCTCCTACCGCTTCCGCACTGCCGTCTTACATGTCCTTGGCCATGAACTCCTCGTAGCTCTGGCCGAAGAGCCTCTG
>JAABLL010000327.1:0-16731 GCA_012295475.1 Phytophthora gonapodyides | reverse complement strand
CACAGCGTTCACGCCATCGTCGCCAGCCCCACCTCGACCGCCATCACCATCACCACAACCGCTCCGAATTCCACCGCTACCGTCACCACCACCAAATCTGCCGCTTCTGTCGCCACCGCCATCGCCATCAACGCCGCGCTGGGCCACCGCACTGCACGGTGGCAGCCCACGTGCTCCGTGACCGCTCGCCATTCCACCCGCACCACCACCACAAACTCGTACGACGTCACGTCCATCGCCGCCAGCCCACACTCCTCTTCCACCAGCTCGCACAGCGTTCACGCCATCGTCGCCAGCCCCACCTCGACCGCCATCACCATCACCACAACCGCTCCGAATTCCACCGCCACCGTCATCACTACCACCAACGCTCGCAACCGGACCGAAACCACGAGCGCCAATTCCAGTTCCATATCCGCCACCGTCAGGATCGTACGAAACACGCTGCTCCACGTCGTCACGCTCACGACAGGCGCCTTCAAAGCCTGCGTCCATGCTAGCGCTCCCGCGCCTTGTTGCTTTGGCGCGGCAATTCTCGAATGAAGCAGCCTGGCGCGAGAGCGCATGCAGTGAACCCATCGAGCGCTGGCCTAGTGGAAGCTCGATAAGGCCAATTTTGGCCCCGACGTGTGACGTGCGCCCAACTTCAAAGACGGTCGGGTCGGGGCTGCCCGCTGCGCTGCGCGTGCCTGAGCCGCTATATAAACCCTCGGGGCTGGGCTGGGGCCGCCTCCGTTGAACCCCTCCATCACTGGCCTAATGGAAGCTCGATAAGGCCAATTTTGGCCCCGACGTGTGACGTGCCGCTCAACTTCAACGACGAAGCGGTCGCGGTGCCGCCGCCGCCGCGCGTGCCCGAGCCCGAGCCGCGGTAAGCTCGTCGCTGCTGAAGCGAGCGCGCGCGTGGTGCCGGTCACACAGCTCCGCACGGCGTTGATTTGCCCCGCTTGATCATAGCAGGCTCCGCCATGCTGCCTGCCTTCCAGGTGGATACAACTGGGGTGTGTTCGTCTATCGTTTGTATAGTATAGTTCACGCAAGATATATCGTGGTGCTGCGTGTGTGGTGCACCCCAGAACCGACCGGTAGGCCGGTAGCGAGCGAGTGCGCGCGTTTTACGTGGTGTGGTGCTGCGTGGTGCGGGGCCCCAGTACCGACCGGTATCGGGTGGCCGTGTGTGTGTGTGATTTACCAGAGAGAGTTTGTATGGTATAGTTAATCCAAGATGTCGTGGTCCTCGCGAGCCGTCCGAGGGCCATAGCTACAAATACCGGTAAATCTTTCACTCCACGGCGTGTAAACGATAGTTCTAACGAACTACGAATATGCCTATGTTAACTATAGCCAAGGAAGTCGGTACATGGATCCACCAACCAAGGGAGCGGCAGGCGCTCAGCTATAAGCAATTTGCCCGCCTACGTGTTATCTAGTGCAGTAGTAAGCAATGGGCACGCGGTGCAACGAGCAACACCTTTTACCGACTTCCTTGGCTTATAGTGGACAGGGTAAGTTCCATTATTTTACAGTAAAATACGCTTATAGAGGTAATAAAGCACTTTCATTGGTGGAAATCGTGTATTTTACCGGTATTTAGCTGATATACCGGTGCAGCGCTTATATGCCGATGTCCACTATAAGCCAAGGAAGTCGGTAGGTACAGACTAGACTAAGCGAGCATAATGGTGTCACGAAGCGCGCACGAAAGCGGCGGCAGCGTGGAGCGCTGGCGAGCTGCATAGTCGACGTAGTGTTCCGACGTAGTCTTGAGTGGTCCCAGCAGGTCCAGCTCGACTTTCCTCGCGCCCGCCACCAAGCGTTCTTCCATAAGTATTGCGAGCATCTTCGGCTAACGCGGTGCGACATTTTCGTGGAAATGTATAGTTTACTCACCTAACGATCCTGATCAATATGGTACGATGACAACTCCTTCTCAAAAGCGCGGCTTAAATATGTACCGCTTATGTATTTACCAGCTGGAAAAGGAATACTATATTATAAGTATTTCTACACTGATGGACCAGCTCGCTGTTGCTGGCCTTGCTGCATTTGTTGAACCTGTGGGTAGCCACAAGCCTTCGCTTGCTGCACCGTCATACCACTGTGAGGGATGTTCAGCTGGGAGAAGATGAGCCCGACAATCTATGGCTTCAGCGAAGTCTCGAACAAGTAGTGGGCCAGCGTTCTGCCGCCAGTGCCGAAAATCCGATGTATAAAATTTAAGAAATCAGGAATTAGCGAGAAGGTGAAGTGCAGAGACCCGACGATGTTTCTTACCCGTCAACTACAGCAGCCTCTGACTAATCCAATTTATCGTTCCTCCTAGTGCGTAGCGGATAACAAGCAGCTCCAATTACTTCCCTGGTTGCACTTCCCATCGAATTAGCCCGATAACGCGGTCGTGTCCATGCCTTCTTGCACAACCGATATACACAAGAGGATCCTTCATCGACCTCACGAACGAAACATCGTTAATACAGACGCGAGCTTCAGCACCACTATTCAGCATCCAGTCATGCGTGGAAGCCACGGGTGGCACCACGTCTTTCTTTGTCACCACGCGGATAGGTACTGGAGGGTTCTCAGCGTCGCCAAGATTACCCGTCTACAGTATATTTCTGCAACGTCTTCTAATAGGCCGCATTAGCGTAGTCAGTTTCAGTCGCAGGGCGGAAAGCTGCCCATGCTGAGACCAAGTCTGGATTCGGCGTAATCCCCGAACGGATTACGTAGCCCCCGTCTCTTTCGATTTACCACCGCATTTGACCCAAACCGTTTTACTTCCCTTCCTCGCTAACGTTCGACTGGGCAAATATTCAAATGTCACAGCTAACACAGCACAGCGTTAAACGTTCATAAGAGGACCTCTTTTTTTACTATGAAATCTGAGGTCTCCACTGACTGATTGGCAGCCAGTACTATTAAAGTGTCAAACGACCACTAGTGTTAAGTGAAGGGACACCAACTTCAGACGGGAATAGCGACACCAGCGAGCTCGGTTTCACCACTATAAATTTGATCGCTGCCACTACCAGGGACAATGCTGCTTTTAGCAGTCTTTTTTTTTAGTTAATAATATAACTAACGCTAGTATACTTTTACTTTCGTGGCATCTTGGTACGCTATATGGTCTGCGCGACGCCGCGAGCGCATTCCGTGGCAGCAGATATGGTAATCTGGCGATGCTACGATTTACAGCGAGCTGGAGGGGAGCTTACCACACTTTGTTCGAGACAGAACGATTTTCTGAATTGCACAATGGATCATGTCGACCGCTGCGAGGATTCGCTAGCCGCAACTAGGCACAAGATGCGCTGCATTATCACATAATGTGCCCCCACGCGATGCAAGGACACCGCAGAGAACTGTACAGCTCGCTACAAGATACTACATTGCTCAGATGCGGATTTCAAGATAATTTACGAGCAAGGGGAGCACTGTATGGCCTTTAAGGCACCTCCATCGCCTCGGAGTAGCCTCACACTGACGGGTGTTATGCAGGACTACATTGAAGCCAAGCTTAAAGACGTACACTCGATGGTGGCGCAACTCGTGTACTCGTTTTCGTGCCGTGCGATCAACGCCGATAGGATTTCCGGTCCAGCGCCAACGTTGCAGAAGGTGACGAACTTCGCAATTTGCCGACAGCGAATGTACGATGGTGGTGCTCCCGAGAGGACACGTGACAGTATGCTGGTGTTTTGTGATACACAAGTTGTAGACGGCGTTTATGAGCCATTGTTGGGATCTGGTTCGAAGGAAAGCCCCTTTCGGATTGGTTTAATGCATATCACGCTTGGAGAGCTACGTGAAAGTGCAGCGCGACCCCGCATTATCTACGATGATGCATTCCAACAGTACGCACAGTATCGTCAAGCAGAAGTATCCCGTTTGTGTTGTGGGGCTATCCGATCGCAGTGGCAGCTTCCTGCCTGTCGTCTACTTCTGCACACCACTAAGAACGACGCGCGACATCGCTGGATGACGGCGATGATGGTGCTCTTACCGCTGCAGCGACGTCAGCTCTTACCCCATCACCGTCAACCGCTGGCTGGCATTCGGCAGAGCTTTCACGACTGACGTCGGCGAAACCGCGTCCATCTGCGTCTTCTGCTTCTTCGCGGCACGCCGGTGCGATCGCGCCATGGAAATTTGGCGAATGTAAGAAGTCAAGCTGCGATTCTCAAACCTCGATGTGACCGTTAGGGACTGAAAGCAGTGAATGGGAGAGAACGAGAAATTCTCAAACTTTCGCTGTGACCGTTAGTCAGCGTCGTCGCTCAGGATTCTGGCCGCAGGGCATTATTCGACGCCGCGCCGCAGATACACCGGACCGACAGGAAGAGCCGAGCGGGGAGGGTGACGGCATTGGCCAGGACGATGAGAACATTGCTCCCATGGCACTGAAAAACTCGTCAACAGCGGTGGCGGCAGTAGCTGTAGAACGTAGAGTTGTGCCGCTCGTGAAGAAGGATCCATCGGAGAACTGCGACTTTTGGGCGCTCCAACGTCGCTATCGTACTTTGTCTTGTCCAGTGGAAGAACTGGCACCACAGCACCGACATCTCTTCGGGCTTCTCATCAAGGTCCTGCGTCTGTGTTGGCGCATTTAACGTCGCCGGTGAAGAGTTAGCCACGGCCTCAATCGTCACAGCAAGTGTGGTGCCTCTCGTTTTTCAAGCGTGTCCTCCTCCAGGAATTCGGCGTGCCTTTTCAAACCGACTTTGTCATGATGGACGCGGACAAAGCACAGTGCAAGGCATGCTTTTGATGTGCTGGTTTCATGTAACGCAAAATGTGCCGAAGCATGCAAAAGAGACGAAGTTGGATAGGATAACGAAGCGGAACATCTTCAGGGATTTGTATGATCGATACTTATTGCTGCAACCGAAGATGAATACTTAAGAAAGCGCGAGTTTGTGGTTCGTTCCTGGCGAGGCGCCGGTGAATTGTGCCCCCGAGTGAAGCGTGTGGTGAATCCCTTGATCGATATGTGGATCTTGCGGCCCAGATTCACTAATTGATAAATCTTTCGTATGTCTACGGGACACGCGTCGACAAGCAATCCATTGGAAACCTATCATTTCACCCTCAAACTTGTGAAAAATGACAAGCGCGCAAATCCTACTGAATTAATTTCAAGATTGGATCTGTCGAGACTAGGCAATGCAAGGTTTCAACGCGACTAAAAGCTGCCATTAATCGTGCAGAAAAGTTGCATGAGCTGGCTGAAGTGAATCACCGGCTCCAGAATGTGGTGTTGATGCGCGTCTGGCCAAAGGCCACCAGTTCCACTCATGCGACGAGGATACTGAGGAAGATGCTCCGTCTGCTGCAGTTTCGGCTGATGCGAGAGCTCAAGATTATCGCATCCACGGTGGATGAAACCAATTGAGGAGAGGGCTTACTCATGGAGCCTCGGCAAACAATGCTCCTCGACGTCCGGAGCTCGCTGATAATGTCTTCTTTCGACTTTACGGTTGACGACCTCGTGGACACAATTATGTGGCTCATTCGTGTGTACCATGTCGACGTAACGTTATTGGTTAACACCGGGAACGCTCTATTGTGCGCCGGTACTGAATCGGCTGATCAGAAATGGAGCTCACGTTTGCATCCCTTTCGACAAACAGCCCGTTCCACAGCAAAATGTGAGTTGCCGTTGTTGTATGTTGTCCTTTGTGGTTTATTACTAATGTTACGTGTTGCTGGGCAAACAGATGGATCGCCGACTACCGCAAATAAAATAAAATAAAAACTGTCCGAACTGCAAATGCGTGCTGGCTTACACCTTCTTCTCACCAGAGCCGTTCCACAGCGATTGGTCGTTGCTGGAGCCCGCTCGAATGGATAAATACATATGTACCCACGATTGTTCACAATGCCTTCCGGAAAGTTTTTCCGGCACTACCATTCCTTGCAATCATGGGGCCGAGGCATTTTCACCAAGCGTTCCGTCGACAGCTCCGACGTCAGGGGATGCGACAATTTTCTCGAAGCCCTGAGCAATACCCGGATGCTTGGCGAGCTGGACCATCACAACACACGTAGATGCTAGACAAGATAGCACATCTAGTGTACCGCTAATATATCTAACTGCTCGTGGCCTTAAAATCCCAAGTATTGACACAGCGGCATCTATCGTGCATCCTTGGGCTAAGTAGATGAACTCTCTTGATCAGTTTCATGTGGCTATTAGCAGCACGTAGCCGAGGGCTCGCATCGCGCAGAAACTTATAAACCCGAGCAAAATATGCCTTGTCCATCCGAAGCTTCTTGTGAAACCAGCTGGTACTTGAAGCCTGCATTGCTTGCTCAAACGTCCTATTACGAAACGTTGAGTGGGGCGCGGATGCTGCGCTTGTCAATCGCTGCAATGGATACGCACAAACACGCACTAGCTACAACAGCAATGATGGCTGCTGTCAGGGGCGGATCTAGGCCTATTGAGGAAGAGCCCACCCACCCCATATTTGTTTAACTCTTGGATGAGCAGGATTCTTGAGTGGAGAATATCCAAGCCGTCCCAACTGATGGAATCTTGCCACGTTCACTATCCTTCAAGAATGCATAGCTAATAATGGAACGTGCAGAAAGTGACCATTGCAGATAGATTTCTTGTCATATTCTCTTTCTTTCAACGACAGCTCACCTGAAATTTAAGGTGTCTCTCACTCTTGAACATTTCTTCTATAGCAAAGGGGGCTTCGGGCCGAAGCACTGTGAACGTACGCACAAAACCCCGTTGCAATTCGGTTGTTTGCAATTCGGTAGTTTGCATTACGGTCGTCGGTTGCGCACGTAGTATGGTATAGGGGAGCGGAAAGTCATGGCGTTCTGCACCAGTCTGTCCGCAAACTTTGTTTGCTTTGACGGATCGGCATACTCCACCGTGCTGTACGGAGCATAACCACTACTTTGAAGAAGTAAAACAAAAATGAGTTACACTGCATTGGTCCGGTATCACACCAGAAATCCGATTGTAATTGATGCGTAGCATTCGTTGTAGATGTTAAAGAGCAATACACCGGTCGGTTAGCGCACTGGAGCGGTCCAATGCTAAATCATGATCGATATATCACGCTCTAAACCGTGCCGAATAAGATCTGAAAACCACTCGTCGCCCGTGTGCGATCGAAGGCAAGTCTTAACGCGCTTCATTACAGAGAAGGCTATCTCCGTGCTAGTCGTAGAGACAGACGCACAACACAGTAGAGGGCGGGAAAGATTATGTGCATGTTTTAATTGTACATGCATGTGCTCAGTTGTCCGAGTGTCGTGAAGTCTTGAAAACGTGAGTCTGTCTTAGCCATTTCACAAACCATACAGACGCGATGTGAACATCTTGAAGCCCGTCCCCAAAATCGATTGGGTAGGAGTCACTTGCAATGCGTACAATTAGGTTTGGACGCCAATTCTTGAAGTTGCCTTTAGGATTCAGACCTCCACAAAACTCCGTCAGGTCGAGCACATCCGAACCGAAGCGTCGATCCATCTCCTCCACCACAGCATTCGCAATAAGACGAACACACAACTTCATAGTAGTGCTCTTCTTGCGTGCAGACAATAGACGCATCTGACCCAGGGACATTTGGATTTTCCTTTCCCTTTCTGCGAGTTCCACGTCGAGACCAGGATTCTATTTTTAACGGTACTGTAATTTCGCCGTGATCAGCCAGTAAGCGACAAAACCACACTGCTTTGATCCACGTCAGCGAAGCGTCATCTCCGCTTGACCGTTCTCTGTATTTCCTCTCACCGAGCTCCTTGATAATTTGTCTGACTAGTCTACCCGCCGTCACGTTGACCATGTCGTTCATTTGTAGATACTGAGATAATATGTTGACCTTTTATAAGACCAGGACCACGAGTTCGGTATGAAAGATGAAGCTGAAAGTCCACATCTTATCAATGATGCCACTGGCAATCACGGTTTTGAGGGCTCGAAGCGTCTGCAGAAACACATTCCAGTACCTTAATGATTGGTATCCAAAGCTCACGGACGCGAACAATAGCTCTAATCCTGCAATTACAGCGTGTACTGCTCCAACTTTCCGAACAGTGGCTGGTACGATTCATAATCTCCTGACATGTTTGAAGCCCTGTAATACCCTTGACCGCGACATTGCTCCAAAGAAAAATTCCAAATGTGGTTGAAAAGGCGGTTTGCTGCGCACGTGCACGGTGCCCAAGAAGCGCTCTTTGATGCTTCAGTCACAGCGCACACGAACCTAACCACAATTGCCATCTGCTCCTTATTATCCTCGCAGCTTGCTTTGTCAGCGCGATATGACTGCCTGCAATCTCAGTGCGAACGATTTCTTCTCGTATTAAGTCGGCTGCACATTGGAGCAGTTGGCGCTGAATTGCAGGAAATGTGTACTGTGCGTTGGGCGCTGAATTGCAGGAAATGTGTACTGTGCGTTGGGCGCAGCAATTTTTGTTCGTTCACCAAAAGCGGCCATCCGCTCCTTCATGAACGCTAGCATTTCGAGAAAGCTGCCTTTATTTGACTAATCCACCTGTGACAAAGGTAATTAGATGGATCAGTAACTATCAGGGTATTACTAAGTACCACTCCATTCCAGAATACGAAGTGGCTATCAAAACGCGGTGCGAACCTAAGCTTGTTTTGTAACTGAATACAGTAAAACTACCGCCAAACGACAGTGCTCACCGCCGCCATTCGTTTGGTGCGCGCAATTTCGATGGGCGGCAAGTTTTGGCGCGAGACCTCGGAAAAGGCCGTTGTGGCCGTTGAGTCCTGGAAGAAAGGACAACTCATAATCGATTTCGCCCCTCCCCGCGCAAGTCACCCCACCATCTATCATGAGCAAGCCTGTCTTCTCCCCTGTAACCTCTGCCCCGCCGCCCATGCCAACATCGCTCACCTCACTGACCGCGCTCACCTCGCTGCACTCGGCGACCTTGCTAGCCACCCCGACACTGCTGGCCACGTCGGCCGCGCCGCCAACGCAGGCCACGTCGACCTCGTTGACAACGTTGACCACTAGGAGCCCTACGAGCGAGGTGTTGGCGCCATTAGGCCGGCTCAGAACGAAGAAACTTACTTCGCTTGAGCTTGATCTAGTCATTTAGTTTCTGCTGACGCGGATGGACAGCGGGTCTCCACGGAAAGGAGCAATATCGGAGGTCTCACCGTTGCTCCATCTCCACCCAACCACTGTGAGTAGGATATGGAAGCGTGCGAAGGAGAAAGGCAGCTATCGGGTGTATTTCAAGCTACATCGCGGATGCATAACAGTGGCCGGCCGCGCCTGGATCGCTGTCAATCGTTAGAGCTGCTACGCAGCACACCCGTAGCCCGTCGGTCTACATTTCGCTCCGCTGCCGAAGCTTGCGGACCCCCGCAGACATCGCTCTTTCGTGAGCTGCACCGTGGCCACCTACGGTCCCACCGCAGCGTTCTTCGGCCCGTGTTGACCGACGCCAACAAGGACTCAACACTGCCCTTCTGTTTGGAGCATGTGGACCGCTCATGCATGCTGTTTCGGACACGTACAACACCGTGCATCTGGACGAGAAGATTTTCTACATTACGCAGCCTCGGCATCGCTTTCTATTGCTATTTCTGCCGGATGAACCTGCTCCTACTCGTCGAGTCAAGAGTAGGCGCTTCGTGACGCGCGTGATGATGCTGGCAGCATTCAGTCGGCCGCGATACGACTCTGGCGATGTCGTTTTCGACGGTAAACTTGGGATATGGGTCTTTACGGGGAAGGTGGTTGCAGTGAGGGCTAGCGTCCGCTTCCCCTCACGCTATAGACGAATGCGGTGTCCGTGACCAAGTCGACCTACAGAGAGAAACTGGTGTCCAAGGTGCTGCCATCGCTCCGCGCAAAATGGCCGAGTAATATTCGCATCGTGCTACAACAAAAGAACGCCCCAGCCCATATTTCTCAATCGGATCCTGAATTTACTGCAGCGGTTGAGCAGAGCGGGCTGGATGTTGTGCTACGGTGCCAGCCACCTAACAGGCCAGACCTGAACTGCTGCGATTTGGGTATTTTTACAGCATTCCAAGCACGACAGCGAGAGAAGACAGCTCGCAACATCGATGAACTCGTCGCGGCGGTAGCCTAGGCGTACTGGGAGCTCTCTGATCTCGCGTTTTAAACGCAGCCTTTTCGAGTTTGCAGAGCTGCATGGACTGATGCATATAAGCCGAGGGAGACAAGGACTTCAAGCAACCCCACTTGGGGAAGCAGAGGCTGGAGCGGGAGGGATTACTTCCTTCACCGATCTCTTGCTCACCGAAGCCAGCTGCAAATCCGTCCAGCACACCGCGCTATAGTTTAGATTAAGTCTTTAATGGACACCTCATATTCCGGAACAGTAGAAAAAGGTCCAACCACCTCATATTCTGGAATGGAGTGGTTCTAAAGGTCCAACCACCTCATATTCTGGAATGGAGTGGTTCTAAAAGCCACAGATCGACCTTTTCGTTGTGGCCTCGAAACGCTATACCTTGCCGTGCAAGGTGAAGAAGGCAAACGTTAAATATCAACTCGATGCGTCTGCGGATCTGAACCCGTTAAATCTTGGCAGTTCTATCTAGTGCAAGTTTGATGTCGTGCCGTAGTAGAAGAATTTCAGCAAATGCTGCCTTTTGGGCGTGTTTGAACATCACGTCTCGACGTGTGACAGGAAACCATATCGGCTTGTCGCCCTTTTCCAGTTCCGATCCTCCTTTGCTGGCTGAGTGTAAAGGTTGGTACTTTTTTCCGTGATCATTACCTCTCTGCTGAGATACCAGTACAGGTAACACGCTGCATCTGTCTTTGACGAATACTCTAACCACTTGAAGCACCAAATCAAGCCTTTTGAAAGGATCTCCTTCGACCACTAAACTCACGTGAGGTGTAGACGGTCAGGCCTGGCTGGAATACTCCTTGTCCCACGTAAGCGAGGCTTACAGATCGGCGTAGATTTGGATCATCAACAATCTGCTTTATGTAGTAGAGGTTGGGTGGCCGGTCAGCCGGGGCCACGCGGACGAAGTCATGCACAGTGCTGTCAAGTGGCCCTCCGGGATGCAATTCTCATCGCACCACCACAGTGCGGCTTGCTGTTGAAGCTACGAATGGGCTTCACTTGCATCGATAGTGACACACATTGAGGGACGACTAGACGGGCGATCCGCTTCATTACTCACGAGGTGCGGACATCGGTCAAAAAAGGATGTGGTGACTTTGGTTTTGAGTTTCTTCTTAGACATGCTGGCGACGTAGTAGTTCACGTTATCCACGAAGTTTTGCGCCGACATCGTGGATGCAAAACTACCGACCCGCCCCCCCCCCTGTTATTTTGGTATGCTGTCTCGTCGTCCATGGAACAGGTGTACTTTTGGCTGGCACAGCAACTTTTGGTATTCTGAAAATTGGTGTTCTGGAACATGAACAAGCTGAATTGGTACCGTGCGCCTCTTTCTGTCGGCCAATCAATCAATAGAATATTAGTACTCAGAACGTGTGCTGGCACTTGAACAAAGGCCTAAGTCACCGGTGTTGCGAGCGTGCAATTCGGTCATATAAAGTTAAGCTGGTAAAGCAGCTTACGGTAGAGACTTGCTTTTATATCGAGTAAAATATTGGCGGTTGCTACGGTCCATGCTTTCTAAAAGGGGTAGGTAACGTGAATCATGGAAATGTCCATGTTTGCCATGATTTCGCCATGTGTCCACGAAATAAATTACCGATCAGCGTAATATATGCAAAACTGTGTTTCCGCATGGTCAAAACGTGGCCAAACCATGTTGACAGCACGGCAGAAAAATTGACGACTGGTTGAGAAGAATGGTTGTAGGACTATATTTCCTCTTGTCTGGCATATTTCAGAACATCAAAGACAATGTACCCACTTGATCAAGTCTTGGAAATCATGAGCAAACAATGGAAATCGTGGACAAACATGAACGGCGAATGGAAACATGGATGAATCATGGAAACATGTATTGAATGTGTTAGCTGCTCTGCTTACTGAGTGTCGGTGTCTTCGGCTTTGCTGACATCGCTGATGCCAACGACGGTCCGTAGAACATCCCACCGACGGCGCTGCAACCCTGTAGTCGAGTAGTCACTGCCAGCCTCCTCGAAGAAACGACGCCTCACGAACAAGCAGATGAACAACCCGCAGTTGTCGCCGTCTTTCTGGATGGGGCTGTGGACGGCACGTATCTCGACTCGGAGAAACGCAATGTATTGATCTCCTCAGCCAAGCCAGACAGCAAGCTCTGGTTTGCCCGCTTGTCGAAGCTATCGTAGCAGTAGATAGGCTTTCGTGGGTGATCCACCAAAATACACGTCCATTGCGATTCATTGATGTTGAGCGGCATGAAAATCACAGCGGACTCACGGTCGACTCCGGAACATGTTTCGTTTATTCAATGCAGGAGTGTGCAACGCCGGCAGGAAAAGCGTCGTGACGCTCGGGTACTTGTCCACGAGAGCAACCATGGAAGCTCGAATGAAGTTGTCGTGATACCAGGCACCATCTCGAACACAGTAGAGATGCGTCCAATCCACGCGAATGCCTCCACCGAATAGTGGTCAACGATGAAATGGCCACGCATGAAACAATCGCTTTGCCAGTGCGCGTGCCGCTTGGTGTTCAGACTGCTCATCTATGGCGCTCATCAACCACGAGTAGTACATGTTTCCTTTTCTGCGTATGGCATCCAAACTCCACAGTACTGCATTGCCATGATTTGACGTTGCGTGACATCTCCTACCCCTTCAATCTTAACCACCCAGCACTCGTCTAGGGTTTAACTGCTGACGTCGTGAGATCCATTGCGTCTCCAAAGAGAATTCTACGCTTGATGCGAGCGAGGGCTTCAACCACCAGCGGCTGCGGGAGATGATAAGGCAAGGCCACAAATTTGGGAAATCGCTTCTCCACGCACGACATGTTCACCTTCCATTTGCCACGGCGGCTCATACGCCTTGATGAATTCTTCCATGGACGTCACGTCGTCTCCACGTAGTGCGTTGCGCAGTTTAACTTCATCTTTGTAGATCTTTCGCGCTTCACTTATCTTCGCAGCTTCTCCCGATCTATCTTTTCGCTGCCTCCCGTTTCTTTTCCTTGGGTTGAAAGGCTTCACCGTCTTCTTATGTGGCTTACGGATTGATTTTGAAGGCGTGTTCTCATCCACTGTCCCGACATGCACATCGCTGTCTTTCTCATCGTCAGCACTGTCCATAGCTGCTTTGGTTATTTGAGTCGGGGGTTCTTCATCGTCAGCATGATTTGTGTGAAATTGAGCAACTGCTGTGTCCGTTTTAGCCACATCCTCCGCATTATCGGGCATGACCACGTCTTCTTGGCGTAATCCGGACCACCAGGTTTCCAAGGTATCAAGTGCTGCTTGAAACTTCGGGTCCGGAAGATCAGTGAGCTCTGCCGTGATCCTGTTGGACACATTCTGTGCGCTCTTGAATTTTTCGCGTTCCGTCATGTGTTTTTTGCGCTGTACATCACCACTTTCAGTGTTAATTCGAAGCGGGACGTCGACAACTCGCAGTTCTTCCTCGAGTGCGCCAATTCGCAGCCATCTTCGGGTTAAAAAACATGGAAAAATCATGGAAAACATGGTCAACACAGCTAGACTTGTTAGAAATCATGAACACGACATAGTTCAAACATGGTAAAACCAGAGTGCACCTGGCGGGGATCGAGAAGTATGGGATAGCATACCGTACGTGAGCTTAAGAAATATTATCGCGTGTCTACATGGTAGCTGCATCGTCATTGAGAACCCACACGTGCACATCCACGTGGTCTTATCCACTCGGTGCACTCGTCCATCGCGTGTCAGGGTGACGTGCGCATCTTCGTCTTCCACCCTATAGTTGGCAGCGGCGACAGGATCAATGGCTAACTTGTACTCCGACACGAACACTTCCACTAGCCACTCGCTCGTCATACCCAGAAGCTGATTCATCTCTTCATCGTAATGCAGATGATGCTGGACTCATGTCATAATCACGCGCGTAACGTACTCGTCTTCTGTGCGGCGCTGATACCGGATCGTGGCTTGCAGGCATTTTCGTCATGGAACTCTGGAGATCCGCTTTGAGCTTGCCGAAGAAGTTTTCCGTTGAAGTTGTTTAGGAAATGTGGTAGATCCATTCTGCAGAAAGAAACCCACACCTTCTTACACTTCACCCAGTTCTCCTCGAAGTAGGTCCACTGAGATCTTTATCAACCATGATCACCTTGGTCTGCTCCCAATCGTTGACAGACTAAAACGGCTCCACGACTTTCACCATGTGACAGTCTGCATTTCGTTCTATAACCGAATGCTGAACAGCCTGGCCGTTGCTAAATTGATCCATCACCATGAACGTGCTGAGCTGGTAGTTGTACCGCCCACGACATGGCCACCACATATAGCCAAACACGGTTAGAGAAACGTACATGAAACATGGCCACAACATGGCAGGCACATAGAGACGAACCGGTTCGTCTTGTGGGTGCAGTCGATCAACAAAATCTCGGGGAAGCGCTTATACATCTTCCTCGTGTGATCCGAGCTCACTGTAACGACAGCGCTGGGACCACTCAAGCTTTCATCGACGGCCGCAACGTTACCAGGACCCTCAAGCTCAAAGCTCACCAACAATTTTGCAACCAAATCTTCGTCCGATAACGTCCCACCTAAATGGAATAACATAGAATAAAAACCAAATCTGTCTTGGCCATTCCAGTCGTTCAGCACTACGATTTCGCACGTGTCAACTTACCGGAGATCTTGATATTCGCTATCAAGTTGTGCACGTCCTTCATTTGCACGCAATGGGGAGAACGCTATCTAATGTAGTC
The DNA here is from genome assembly GCA_012295475.1 of Phytophthora gonapodyides. NCBI lineage: Eukaryota > Oomycota > Peronosporomycetes > Peronosporales > Peronosporaceae > Phytophthora > Phytophthora gonapodyides. Next base: position 1,887 of record JAABLL010000327.1, on the reverse strand, counting down.
GTAGATACGGCTGGCCTTACTGCCACTGGCAACCATCAGCTCTACGTCACTCAGGATCGGAGCGGCTTCAGGGATCTTCCACACGTTAGGATAGCGCTGGTAGATCTCCTCAGATGCGGGTGGCTGTGACCATCAAACGCCTTCTTGATCTCGATTTGCCACTGTCCGTTGGATTGTTGCACATACTGCGCTCTGAAATGTATGGGGCAATTATTACCGTTGGTGTTATGCAGTGGGCGTGATCCTTTAGAGCGCACGCGGTTCTTCTAGTCATGGGTACAAATATACACTCGCTGATAAGGGTCTAGCTCCTCTGGAACAAGTGGTAACTCCGACGCAGGTTTACCAGCATGCATCTTCATCTGAGCGATCCTTCGGTCCCGTAGCCGCACATTTTCCGTCTCTGCAACTGCTACCACAGTCAGCGTGTCCTGCTGGTACTTTTTCAGATACTCTTCGAAGCTTTCACAAGATTTGTGGTACGGCTTCAAAGCGGCAACGTAGTACATCTCGTCGTCACAGTCTGAAATGGCTCGCTTCCAGCATGCACGTGATGCTGCAGAGGGCTCCTCGTGGCTTGATTCTTTTTCATCTGCTCCGTCACTTGCACTGACAGCAGCACTCGAACTCTCATCACCATGCTGTATCGATTCAGCTGGTCTATCGTCGGAATCCGTCGTTACCGCTTCATCTCTCGCAGCATCTCCATCTTCGCATGGTGTTGGTTCCACGACAGTATCTTGAGCATTCGGCACGCCAGCATCGTCGAATACAACATCCATTGATTCGGGAATTTCCAAGTCAACGTCAGCAGCCTCGTCACCACTGCTGGTGCTGCTGGTGCTGCTACTTGCCGACAGGTTGAGAGGGCGTAAAATCTGCGCGGTCTTCTTGGTGTGCGCCATGATACCTGCACATTCAAAAGCACAGCGAATACACCTCCAAAACATGCTCGGATAATGTGCGCATACTGGACTTGCTCAAGCAGAATGAACAATTCGGCAACATGACGTACGCAAATAGTTGTTTGCGTTGCAAACGTACACCGATATAAGGAGAGGGAGACATGCGTCAGATTTAGTTGCACGGCAAGCATAAAGCTTAGAGAAGTAACATCGCATACCTACTGCCGTTGCACACCAACTCGCCCTGAGCGTTTGAAGTCTCTGCGGTCTTGTACGAGCCCACAGTCGTGCACTGCGCTTCCTCACGGGTCTGCACACTACATATTACAGCCAAACAAGCACAGCAGTTAGCAGTACTGCTAGCACATACGCAAGCGTCACCTCGGGCCAGGGCAAGCGATACGTACACAGGTGAGGTATGTGGGAACAGCGGGGAACCGGAGAGGCCTCACTCAGTTCGCAGTCCGCAGAAGTTGGCATAGCACGAAGCCACGACGTCAGTTCTCGATCCTGTGGGGATCAATACCGTCACTAAAGCTAAAAGAATAACGGCACCTTCATCTTCACGATGAGGGGGGGCGTGGGAGGCTAGGCGGCGGTCAGATGGAGCTTCCGGTAAAATATTACAGATTCTCTTAATAACGAATCCACGAGTCAACCAGAGGTGTTTTGGGTCCTCCGGTAGGTAGACACAAAAACATAAACCCGCTAGGAACTTTCATGTCTTCAGATTGAACACACATAACAAGAATAAACAGAAACTAATATTCACGTCGATGGTAGGTCGGTAGCTCGTCTAGAAGCCGAGAGCTGGCGCCTTGAGCACTTCCGTGTTGCCTCATTGGCTGCATCATCTTTATTTTATTTGTCCTTGACGCTCCTTTTAGTATCACATGTGTAGGGTTATTTTACGGCTTCGAACTTGGCCGTATGTCTCAGTTCAATCACAAAGTCCCACGTTATATTAGATTTTCTTTGCAAC
>JAABLL010000326.1:0-16756 GCA_012295475.1 Phytophthora gonapodyides | reverse complement strand
CCCGCTTTGGCTGCAGGAAATGACAAGTTATGGCTGAGAAGAAATACCTCATCAAGAAGCGGGTCCTGCTTTGCGCCGTCTGAAATCCAAATGGTTTCACGTCCTTCCGAATCAAACGCAGTGAAGATAAGTCCTTGACTTTTTGTTGACCCGTCCGCAAACGTTACTGGGCCACTCACAAACATTGACGTCGGAGCAGAGCGCATAGGTCCTGGTACAAGGTCGGCAAGGAGCACCGTGCCGGCTGCTGAGCCGTCGCTTACATAGAGTTCTCGACCAATTGCCGAGTCGGTTTGTGCCTGGAAGTACACTTTTCCTGCAAATATGACGAGATCGGTGGGGTTTGACCCTTGGCCTGTAGCCGTATTCAAGTCTTTCACCATTTTCGTTCCAGTGTTCGATCCATCTGTGAGCCACAGTTCTCGGCCGTGAATGCAATCAGTGGCCGAGAAAAATATCCCCGTGGAGTCCATTGCTACCAAAAATTGCGGATTCGATGAGGCTTCTCCGATACAAAGATCGGCGACCATAAACGTCCCCACTGAGCCTGCCAGCTTGTGATTTCTTTCCAAATTAAAGCTAGAGAAGGCATTCGAGACCCAAAGTTCACGGCCGCTGTCGGAAGTGGCAGCAAAATACATGCGCGCGCGGCCATCGCTCGCCACCCACTCAACAAAGTGGCCTGGGCTGGAGCTCCGTGGGCCTCGCCATATATCTTCTACAATGATCGTTCCAGCCTCGGTACCGTCCGTCTTGAAAAGCTCAATTCCAAACTCATCCGTTTCAGCTTGGAAAAGTAGCCACCGAGACTGAAAGAGTGTGTAGAATTGTGGGTTTGAGCTTTTGGGTCCCCATCTAATATCAGCAACCTGGTAAGTTGTCCCCGCAGTTCCACTACTCGCCCATATCTCTCTTCCAGCACTGCCCGAAGCTGAAAAAATGAGTTTGTCATTTATCACCACCAAGTCAGCCGGTGCAGATCCTTCAGGGCCAGAGAGGAGGTCGGCTACGATTCCAGTGCCTTCCGTTGACCCATCGGACGCCCACAGCTCTTCTCCGTGGTATTCATCACTTCCAGCAAAATAGAATGCGCTTCCCATCTTGCAGAAGTAACGCGGCCGACTTGCACTGACAAAATCAGCCACCAGGCGATGTCTATCGTTGGATCGGAACCGAGGATACGCGTAGTCAGTCGGTCTATAGCTCAACTCGCTACTCCAAAGCTGTGAAATCTGGCTAGCCTTTGTGAGCTCAAGTGCTCTCAAACTCTCATTATTATCGGGAAACTGCAAGGTGAAATGGGGGAACTGGAAAGCTGCGTCCTCGGTGCTGTAGTATAAGCTCGCTTTCAAAGCGACTCGAGGTACAGGGTACTCGTAGAGTTGGTCCACTCGAATTGTCCGTGTGTGAGAATGACCTGGACGTGGCGCGTGGAAATTGGTGATTTGAAAGGTAATTGTATCTTGGTGGCTGCAAAGCCCATTGCACTGATAGCGGAGAGTACTCAGTGCAGCATTTAAACGATCAATTTTCCCGACAATAGTAATTGATGATGTGAATGCGCCTTCTGGGCTATTCGACTCCATACCGTCCAGCGTAACGGGAATAATTTTTCCAATATCGACATCAATCTCCAGAGTCAGGTCGTCGCTACTAACGCTAGACTGACCGCTGCTATCGATGATAGACACTTTTGAAATACTGGAAGTTTTGCCAACCTCGAGGGCGAGAGTGACGACTTCCCAATACTGCGTAGATAGGGGCCCTACAAAATTAAGAAATCAGACTGAAATCGTCAGCTCAGTAAAAGAAGTGCAGTGAAGACTTGCAAATTACCTTCCATTGATCCTTCAATGTGTATTAATGGCACCGCATGCGAAGAGCAGGCATCGTCGAGGTATTCAAACCGGCTTGGAGCCACGGTTTTCTCTACAGCCATGTCATTGTTTTCGGTTATTGACGAGAATACGTCAACCTCAATCAGCATGTCTCCAGTTTCTTCGACCTCGGCGACTTCTTCGATTGGTTCCGGTTGATATTTCTCGCAGTCACGGACCACCAGAGCTGAAACCGCCTGCTTGGGTACCCATGTATCAATGCCGTGACCTTGATCATCCACAGCCACATAAATCTCGCCACAGCTCCCATCCGTGCTGCTGGTAGCATACAGTACCCTTGCCAAAAGTGCATTTGCATCGGGTAATGACGCCTCAAATGTGAAATTGCTGTACCCACTATCACCTTCTAGCATTTCAAGCACCGACACTCGCTGCTTCGCTTTATCGTCCAAGAAGAACGTCCCATCCACAGACGACAGGCTAACACGGAATGAAGTTGCTGGGACTTCTAGCGTCTTGAAATCGATGTCATCCAGTACGATTTCTTCCTCTGAGAATGAGCCACTACTACTTAGTCGACGGTGCGAAATGGTTGGCATGTGGTTGATAGCAATAATATCAATCGGAATGCTAGTCGAAGCAATTGCCTCGTTTGGTGAAGCAAAATGGGCGACGGTCACCCTCAATTCATCATTTCCTATATACGGATCCTGGCTTTGAAATTTTGCGGCAGCAAGTGCGTTCTTCAGCGCTAGTGCCGAGCCAACCACGTCCAATTCATAATCTGTCTCACGAATATCCACGCAGCAAACGTTGATCGGGATAAATAAGCGTCCATGCAGCACGTGCATTTTGATTCGAAACCACCTCGCGTCTTCCACATCCCCGCTTACTGCCAATAGGTCACCTATTGCTTTAGCTTCATCTTCCTTCATTTGTAGCGGAAGTGATTCGTTACGCAACGATAGCTTTATCTCTTGCAGCTCCGATGAAGGGTGAGACTCCAATTCTTGTAGCACTGAGTCGTTACGCATTCTCGTACCAGTTTCGACGTCAATGAGAGCTGCAGCCTGGACAGTAAATGGAATAGAGATATTCGTACTATCGCGCCAACCAAACTCCATTTCCTGCGATGGTGGGGGGAACGATGGCGCTAACTCGAAGTTAATGGTTTCAGCGCCAGCACTACTGCTAGGGTTGATAGTGAGCATCAGCGTCGTTAAGACCTCGTTGAGAGACTTGCTTAAACCAAGGAAACGGAGATAGGAGCTTGGTACTTGAGCAAATTCGTACGAGACCCTGGGTACGAACGATTTGTACGTCCAATGACAGGTTGAGCAGGAAACTTTCAGCTCTAACTGAATGTCGCTGGCACCATCACCAAGAGGGATAGCAGCTGGGTCCTCCACGACTGAAGCAGTCAGCAGCGATGTCAAATTAGCGTAGGTTCCAGGACTTGCTAGCCAGAGCTCATCACTCGTTCGTAGGGCTCTGATTCGCTTCCGTATCACGTTACTTGTGACGTTTACGCTGATTCTTCCATTCGCCAGTATCTGCATTTCGTCGCTAAAGAGCTCGAGCTGAACCTCGATGTTGTTTGCACGAACTGTATCCTGTAATTGAATAGAAGCGAGAGCTCTGTTCAAGCATGAGGCATCCGGCGCGTAGATCATTTTGACTCGCTCTGGATACTGCAAAGCCTCCACACCAGCCATGTCGCGTAGTTCACCACAGTTCAATGCGACGATGTGAATAAACCCCGATGAAGCTCGTACGCGAAGAAACAACTCGTTCATGGCGTCAAAACGTTGGTGTATCTCGAAAACGTCGGAGAGGTTCAGCGAGCTGCCCGCTAATACAGTCAAGTTCCTCGCCGAATTTGACACAACGACGCGATAGAATCGTTCTTGCTCGGGCAACATCAGCTCTTGGCAATCACTTGCAGAGCCATCATCAATGCACAACTCGACCAATCCGGAGCAGCATATTTGCGTCGTTGAATTACTCATGCAACCCTCCGGTACAAATTCAACCAGCCGCTGCTTGAAGATGGTATTCAATCTTCCCGAGCTGGATGTGAATCGCACCGACGATGGGGACAAGTTTAACTCCACCATAACTCCATCGAACGTACTGGTTGGCATGTGGTCCACGAGCAACGATCCATTGATAGCACGTATTTCAACGTGAAGTAAATCGTTCTCGTCTGGGTCGTCCACGTGAAAAGAGGGAAGGAACATCCTCGGATACGTATACCAGTATTTTGCTTCTTCCAGACTGACAACCATGCTCGGTGCATCATTTTGGGCCTGGACGTAGATGTACAATGTGTTTCTCTGGTTTTCCATCGTGAAGTCAATCTCATCGATACCGTTGAAGTTTGTGTTGGGACTGTAGCGCAGATTCGACATGACAGATCGAAGATGACGAATGTCGTTCGAGCTGAGTCGTTGGTCACTTCTTGCGTCCATTTGTACTCCATCTGCTGCAGCGTAGATCACTCCGTTGTGTACATTAATGCTAACGGTTGAGTTGGCTGCGAGGTCCACAAATGCGTCCAAGTTAACAGCTCCACCGATCAACACGTCTGCATCTTCGACAGCAAGCATTGCGTTTTTCACTAACATATCGGGAGGCCGAGTATCTCCAACAAACTTGAGTTGAAGAAATGCAGAGCTCACGATAGAAGCCTGAGTGTCTTTGTGTCCACCGTTTGCCTCCACCTCGATTTCAACGCTTGCTGTTATGGGAATGTGGCTGTCACGGCGTATTTCAAACTGGAACTTCACCGCGTCCAATGCCATGTTCAAGTCCCGGATACGTCCTTCGAGAACTAATGCTCGCTGATCATCGACAATTGTTACGGTTGCCAAGCCCGAATCCGATGTATACACGAGAAAACCATTATTTGCATGCATCGACACACGAAACACGATATTGTCGCGACAATGTCTCTCCTCGAGTCCCTCCCGAGTTAATACAATGTCAGGTAATGCGAACGGATCACGAGAGGGGCTGCTCAAAGTCATCTTCGATGTCTCACTATCAACCCAGAACAAGCGAGGTGCCTCACACTCGGGTGAAACCAGCACAGGCAGCAGTATGGTCTCTTCGATCGTCGCTACCTCCTCTTCTGACGCCACCATTCCGCGCTTAATATTGATCACTACTTGGTCGGGCCCTGAGAACTTTGCATCTGGAACGTAGTGTTGCCGTTGAAGGAATTTATTGGCTTGTCCGATCCAACCACTGAAATGTGCCACAGTCAATACAGATGCTTCCTCTCCTCCGTTCGTGAAGTTAGTGACCAGTCCGTGGCTCGCAAAGATGGCCAAGTCGACTGAAATATTGCACGCCGCAGTAGTTGCTGCAACTCCCGTCATTGAAGCTTCACCGCAGTGACTCCAATAGTCATCCCCTTCATTGACTTGGATAAGCAGGTCCTCAAATGCTACTGGTCTGTTCGTTTTTGTGGTGAGTAGTGAAGTTTCTCCTGGAATCACAAACAAGGACAAGTAAGCTTGGCAGTCGCAGCTCGAAGCAGCTCATCAAACGACAACGTACCAATAATGTCGCCTTTGAGAAGAACATGAATGGCAAGTGCTCTCCTAGTGATCATGATGGGGACTGCAAACGTAATGGAAGAACTCTGTTCTCCACTTTCAGTCATACAGGATGCCGAAATGAGTAATTGGTCCTCTGTACTAGCGTTGTGAGCAGGCGATCTGTATCGCAATCCCTTCAGCGCTGCATTTACGTTTTCAGCATCGCCTTGAATTTCAATTTGTGGCGTGTATTGAGAGCTGTCATCAGTTGCAAGTTCCACGCTCCCATTTTGAGCAGAGATGTGCAAGATGATACCACAAGAAGGACCGTCTTGCTCTCTGCTTTCATTGAGACTCACAACCACCTCTGTAATGGAAACAATGTCACGTTCGACCACAACAATTGGGGATGGTGGCAATGTCAACGATGGTGGGCTCATAGGCGCCTTGATCACAACTGGCACGGTCTCGCTTGCTTGGTCATCTTCCGATTCGATACGAAATACCAGTTTGTCGTAGCCACTCGCGCCAGGTTTTGGTGAGTAGAGTAAATAATTGTTCTCCAAATTCACCTCCAACGTCGAAAGGAACCCGCTAATCTCCAGCGTAGACGACGGGTTGATCGAGCTACTCAGAGAAAGGTGCGAAAGCTGCTTGGGTTGAAGGCTAATTGTCCCTTTCGAACATGACGCCGTAAAGCTGAGTGTGTGTGAGTATCCTTCGATTCCAATGCCGTCAATTGTCACGGTTTGGTTGGAATCCACGTGTAAGTAAGAGACTGGAAGTCGGATGCCCAGTTTTCTCTTTCTCCTGGGAACCCACGCACGTACCGCTCCAGAAGCTAACAATGATGCAGAGTTGTCCAGGGTTTCCAGGAACATCGAGATAGTGTCGACTGCAACCTGGGCTTCACTCCCTGCATTTACAAACGAGATTTGAAAGAGCGCTGTTGACGAGCGGGCGGTAGCAGACGACGCCAACTCCAGGGCTACCACCGACGGTGCTGATAGTACAATTGTGTAGTCGACCCTCCCTGAGAGATATGGAGAAGTCTTGCTCTCCACTGATACACGCAGCATGTCAATTGAGAGGTCACGAATGGCCTGTTCAATTGCACTAGCGCTGGTGCAGGAAGCCAGCGCGGTCGTCGCACGATTTCCCACCATCAATTGGAAGAAATCATGTTCACCTGAAATCACCGTTGTCTTACTTTCTTTGATTCTGGCATCCAAGCTTTGTCCAGTTTGAGTTGACGCCAAGGTACTTGTTTGAATGAACATCGTAGGTAAATCATCAAAAGCCGATTCAAAGGAAAACTCGACCGCAAGAGTTCCCGAGCTGGCAGGTCTAAGTCGTTGAACAGAGAGCGATATACCGGGGTAGAAGGTGTCCAAACGCAGATCGGTTGCACACCGGCCGTGTTGTATAACTGTCGTTGACAGTCGAAAGGGGATAAACGTTTCATCGTAGTCCGTCCGGATAGTCTCGTCCACGTCTCCCTCTGTTCCGAAGGTAATTTGCCACTCAAAACTGTTGTCGCCTGGAAGCTCATTACGTGACACTTCGATGCCGTTTGCATCCACGACAACTTTAAGAAGGCTGGCCTTAAGCGTCGTAATGGTTGCATCGATCGAAATGGGGTCGGTAGATTGTCCATGAAACCAGACGCGGAACGTGCCTGCTACTTCAGCCACTCGAGCTGGAAACAATGCAAAGACGCGGATGGACTGAACTTCGCGTCTAAAAACCTCATCCAATGAGTTAGCGGGTACTGCATCGCATGCCATTCTTGTAACTTTGCTTGAGATAGTGCTCACGTCGTCATTCACACCAATAGCAGCTGACTGGCAATGGCCACTAGCAATTTCAAGATCCAGATCCGCGTAAAATCTGGCAGGAAGGTCAACTCCAAGCACAATATCCCCTGCAACTGAACCATCAGCAGAGGAGGTAGTAAGGGTTTGCACGCTGATCGTCTCACCTAGCGCCGTGGCTGTCAGCTCGTACGTTTGATCCTCGTACATGGTGGCAAACGACGACTGGACATCTTGGACGATGCTCTCATCAATGCGTACGTGTGATAGTGCGGCATTCAGATCGACAAGATTTCCTCGTAGCTCCAATTCGTTCTTGGATATTTGTCGACTCACTACAGCAGGGCTCACCGAGCTGGGGTCCCACCAGATAAAGCCACGAGCACTTCGAACGGTCCACGTCAAGGCAGTGCTGGCGATATAAGTAGGCGGATAGGCAAGCAGTACGGATCCAAGTGACATCTCGTTGAATTCGCCAAAAACCACATCGGCCGGGTATTGTAGCTCAATGTTCTCCATAGCTGGCGAAGCGAAAATCTCGAGTTGAGCTGACTGCACATTTGGGATGACGCTGGCACCACCGTCTACAGCAGACAGCGTCACATTCAAGCGGTTGTGACTCCGCGTGCCACCCACTAGGGAGTAGACGTTCAGAGTTTTCAATTGAGCCGCAAGTGCGTCGTTGTTGCCTTGCAAACGAAAACGCCGCTCAACCGCTTGTATCGAGACTCTTGAACCCTTCGCAACGGTCACCTCATGCACGAAGGTCACTGGGATATTCCAAAGCAACCAGAACCGAGACACAAGATAACGAATCACTTGCAACTCCGTGACGCCCTCGTTGTCGAACGCGAGCGTTTGGGCTGCTGCAATAATTTCTTCATCGAGCGATTCTTCACTGAGAGCCGCGCTCTCCACTTGGCGGCAGGCCTCGTTCACAGCACACAAGTTCCTAGCGAGCTTGAAACTACTTGAGTCGGCACTGCTTTCTTCGCTTCCAAACCGAACAATGAGTCCTCGCATTGGAACAAGCATTTTGGGGGGCGATCTAGATGCATCTGCCACTGGACTTGGTGTTTTGTGCAAAATGTTCGGTTGATAATCAATTCCAAGGAGCATCCCATCGTCATATTTCAACTCAACGGTGCACTCCACTTCGGTCGTCGTCTCAAACGTGTACTGGACGGGCACTCCAATCGAGTGCTTTGATATGGTGATGTTGGCCTTCGTAAACAAAACTTCCCCGAGTTCCACAGCAGGGAGGATTGCAATAGGAACCGTGATAGAAGATGATAAACTCTCCTTGGCAATCCCGCCGCAAAAGCCGTTGTCTGACAAAGTCACTCGTACTGTGTCGGGCACAAGAGCGCTGCGGTCTACTGAAGAGCAATACTCGACTTTGGGGAGAAACTCGTTCAGGTCTGAAATCGCGCCTTTCAATGTCAACGAGGTGTCGATCAGATCCGGAAGCTGCCAGGCCAGTGGCGCCTCTTCTGAGCTTCTATCGCTTCCCATAGCATAAATCCCGGTCTGCAAGGCTGACCGCCGATGAAGCCGCAGAACTCCAGTGTTGACACTTAGCTGCAAGATTAAGATAGGAACTAGGTCAACCTGGGCGGCAGAAGCTTCAGTATCGTCAAGCTTGAACCCAGTCAAAGCAACGCAGGAACCGCCTGAGTTCACGGAAAGCGGTACTTCGGATTCGCGCTCGACTGTCGGTGGGTCATTCACACTTGCAACTGAGACCTTCTTCTCGTGCAGATTGGCCGCCTCTGAGTACCAGAACTCACCAGGTTCAACAGCGATACACTGGCCCTTCGATGGCTGCCGGGAATCACCACTCAAAGGTGTCAGCTGCATGCGGACGATCTCATGGTCGTCGCTTCCTGTGCTGCAGAGAGGGTCAGTCACGCCCGTCCAAGACCGGTGATAGTCTTCGTCGGGATGATAGATGAGCGAGGACAGGATCTGCTGCGCTTCCTGCGCCGTCGTAAAGACTCCGATCGAGCGGCTCGATTCCAAGTCACCGGTGCACCCAAATGCCGTGTCCACTAGCTGCTTCTCCACTTCTCGATCCAGCTGAAGCATGCCATGAGAGCACGAGATCTGCGTGGCAACAGAAGGACGTCAGCAAGGCCTAGTGCTCCCTCACTCCGATTCCCTCACTCACCAGGAGCTGGTAGTACGTCTTGTTCCACGTCTCCGCTACATCCGATAGCGGCACTCCGTCAAACGTTTCCAGTTCGACGGTCTCGAGTCTGTGGGTCTCGTCCTCCAGGATTTCGTCCAGCGACTCGCCCTGCACCAGCAACGGAGCAGCTTCCAGCGTGAGTCTCGCGTCAACTAGTCCAGACAACCCTCGCGTCTCACCGTCACGAACCGCAGCTGCTGCTGGGCGACGGCATCGCCGCACCAAGCCACCCACGTCCCCAGCGCCAGCACCCACGCGATCTTCATCTCTGCAACGCGAGTCTCATGTGGCGCACACTTGGTCCGACCTTTCGGCTGACCCATCGCGCGCGGCTATTTGTAGCTCCGAACCTCTCTCTTCTCTGTCGTCGGCCCGAAGCGAGCACCAGTTCTCGAAGCCAGTGACGATGAAGTGCCTCGTGTTGGCAGTGGCGACGCTGCTGCAGTGCGTGGAGGCCAATGGGGGCGGCTTCGGAGGCGCCAAGAAAGACGTAGAGCTCAGCAGCGCCGACATCGCGATGCAAGTGGGTGCTTTGGTGTTGTTGCTGGCGCTGTCGGCAATGTTCGCGGGGCTGGGCCTCGGTCTCATGTCGTTGGACCTGATCGGGCTGGAGATCGTCGTGGCTGCCGGTGAGGACACGCACGCGACGGACAAGGAGCGTATGAACAGCGACGCCGCCAAAAAGGTCATCCCTCTGCGCCGCAATGGCAACCTGCTGCTCACGACGCTGCTGCTGGGCAACGTCGCTGTGAACGTGCTCACATCCATCATCACGGCCGACCTCACCAGCGGTAGGGTCCGTCAGGTAGTTGGGGCCTTCTTAGTACGAGCACTGACGCATGCTTTTCTCTCGACAGGCCTCTTCGGGTTCATTGCTTCGACGATTCTCATCCTGATCTTCGGCGAGATCGTCCCGCAGGCTCTCTGCTCCAAATACGCTCTAGGTTGGCAGCAGAGTTCCACGATTGAAGCGCTTCAAGCGCTAACCGTTTCTTCTCGTTGATCTGTGCAGTGATAGGAGGCAAAGTGGTTCCGTTCGTTCGCGTTTTGATCGCCCTCTTTTACGTGTTCGCGAAGCCCGTGAGTATGGCGCTGGATGCGACGCTGGGCGAAGACATAGGCACAGTCTTCACCCGAAGACAGGTACGCGGCGCTCGATTGCGGTGACAGTTTATTGCCGCGCTCACCCACCTCGTCTCTCTCTCAGCTGGCCGAGATCATCGACATTCACGAGAAGCAACAGATGATTGACAAGGACGAAAGCAGCATCATTCGCGGCGCCATGACTTTCGGGAGCAAGACTGCGCGCAGTATTATGACCCCCGCCGACAAGGTGTTCATGGCTCCTGTTTCCGCTATGCTCGATCGGATGCTCATTCACAGCATCCTCGCGAGCGGCTTCTCGCGGATCCTTGTGTACGGCGCATCCGCAAACGATATTATCGGGACCATCCACGTCAAGGACCTAATTTTCGTGGACCCGAAGGTGCGTTGCAACGCAGCTTTCTGACCTACTCAAATGGTAACCTCTGTGGTCTCATATCGTGCAGGAAAACACTCTTCTGTCAAGCTTCTTCCAGATTTTCGGCCGCACCACGCGCTCAGTGACCCCTGATTGCCGATTGAGCGCGCTGCTGCACACGTTCAAGTCCGAAAGCGCACATCTTGTCCTGGTCAATCAGCCACAGACACGTGATGCAGTAAGTAGCGACGAGTTAGTTTTTTTTTTCCTTTGCCTGCTTGCTAACACTATCGATTGGTGCTGCTTGACAGAGCGGCGATATGCACACGCTGCTGGGCATCGTGACGCTGGAGGACGTGCTGGAGGAAATTCTGCAGTCCGAGATCCTGGACGAGGGCGACATCTCCGACCGCCGCCACCACGACTCGGAGCGCAAGCGATTCCTACTGCGCCAGTTCGACGAGGGCGGGCGATTGGGCCTCGACGACTTGTGCCAGGCCGACGACCCGTCCGAAGACGAACTGGCGGTCGGGCTCGTGCAAGAGACCCAGATCAGCAAGACAGAGGTGGATCTCTGAGCTGCCCTCGGCACCAAGTACTTCACTATTTACATGCAGGTCCTTCGGGCCAATCAATACTCGTCGTTGAAGTCCACTTCAACAGATCTATATTTCGTGTGACGTACACACCTTTTTACTTTCGTGTGTCACACACAAGGCATAAGCCGTCGCAGCCAATGCTTTTCACAATTGCTTTTGCTCGTGCTCGCCATGGTGAAGAAGAAAGTGGACGCGCGCGTGCGCACGCTGCTAGAGAACTGCATCCAGGAGAACTTCCGTTCCTTCGTGGTGCTCGTGGGTGACCATGGCAAGGATCAGGTGATGAACCTGCACTACATGCTGTCCAAGGCGGCCGTCAAGGCGCGTCCGCGCGTGCTCTGGTGCTACAAGAAGGAACTGGGCTTTTCCACGCACCGTCAGAAGCGCATGCGCCAGATCAAGAAGCAGCAGCAGCGCGGCCTGTACGACGCCACCAAGGACGACCCGTTCGAGCTCTTCATCGCCTCCACCGATATCCGCTGGTGCTACTACAAGGAGACGCACAAGGTGCTGGGCAGCACCTACGGCATGTGCGTGCTGCAGGACTTCGAGGCGGTTACGCCCAACATTATGGCGCGCACCATCGAGACCGTTGAGGGCGGTGGCGTCGTCGTGCTGCTGCTGCGCACCATGGACAGCCTCAAGCAGCTCTACACCATGAGCATGGACGTGCACGCACGCTTCCGCACCGAGTCGCACCAGGACGTTGTGGCGCGCTTCAACGAGCGCTTCATCCTCTCGCTGGCCTCGAACGAGCGCTGCGTCGTGCTGGACGACGAGCTCAACGTGCTGCCCATCTCCAAGCACACTCGCAAGATCGAGCCTTTGCCGCCTCGTGACCCAGCCACGGAACTCACCAAGGACGAGCTCGAGCTGCAGGAGCTCAAGACGTCTCTGCGTGAGACCCAGCCTGTTGGTGCGCTCGTGGAGCAGGCGCGCACGCTGGATCAGGCCAAGGCTATCCTCACCTTCGTGGAAGCTGTCTCGGAGAAGACACTGCGCTCCACGGTGGCACTGACCGCCGGACGTGGTCGCGGTAAGTCAGCGGCTCTGGGTATGTCGCTAGCGGGCGCTGTGGCCTACGGATACAGCAACATCTTCGTGACGGCGCCCACCCCCGAGAACCTCAAGACCGTCTTCGACTTCGTCTTCAAGGGCTTCGATGCGCTCAAGTACAAGGAGCACCTGGACTACGAAATCGTGCAAAGTACCAACCCAGAGTTCAACCATGCCGTTGTCCGCGTCAACATCTTCCGCGAGCACCGCCAAACGATCCAGTACATCCAGCCTACGCACCACGAGAAGCTCGCTCAGGCTGAGCTTGTGGCCATCGATGAGGCGGCTGCGATTCCGCTCCCGGTTGTCAAGAAGTTGCTCGGCCCCTACCTCGTCTTCATGTCGTCCACCATCAACGGCTACGAAGGCACTGGTCGCTCGCTGTCTCTGAAGCTGCTGCAGAAGCTGCGAGAACAGCAGGGCAGTGCTGGAGACGCTGCGGCGCGCGCGGCTGCGGGCATCCACGGTGACCAGAAGCGTCGTAAGGGCGAGCAGAAGCTGCACGAAGAGCGCTGGCAGGCGGCTAACAATGCTGCTCACGCGGCAGCAGCAGGAAGCGCTTCGTCCTCGGCGCGTGTGCTTCGTGAGGTGACGCTCGAGACTCCTATTCGTTACGCTCCCAATGACCCCGTCGAGCGCTGGCTGAACGGCCTTCTCTGTCTGGACGCGACGAACGCGACGCACCGCCTGGTGGCGGGCACGCCTCACCCGCGCGATTGCGAGCTGTACTACGTTAACCGCGACTCGCTGTTCTCGTACCACAAGCTCTCGGAGAGCTTCCTGCAGCGCATTATGGCGCTGTACGTCTCGTCGCACTACAAGAACCAGCCGAACGACCTGCAGCTGCTGTCCGACGCGCCGGCGCACCACGTGTTCGCTTTGCTTGGACCTGGCGCTGAGTCCCAGGGCAACGCTGGCCAACTGCCCGACGTTCTCTGTGTTGTGCAAGTGGCTCTGGAGGGTGAGATCTCCAAGGCATCCGTGAAGGCACAGCTTGCACGCGGCCAGCGCGCTTCGGGAGACCTCATTCCCTGGACGGTGGCTCAGCAGTTCCAGGACTCGGAATTCGCGGCCCTTTCGGGTGCGCGCGTGGTGCGCATTGCCACCCACCCGGACGTGACTGGCATGGGCTACGGCTCTCGTGCGATCGAGCTGCTGACGAAGTACTACCAGGGCGAGATCACGAGTGATGTGGCTGGAGCTGAGTCCGAAGACAAGGAGGAGGAAGACAAGAAGGAGGACGAGGACGACGAGGACGAGGAAGAGAAAAAGTCCAAGCTCCGCAAGGAAAAGATCAAGCCGCGCAAGACGCTGCCCCCTCTCCTGCTGCCGCTGGAAGAGCGCCCGTGTGAGCGTCTGCACTGGTTCGGTACGTCGTTCGGCCTGACGCTGCCGCTGCACAACTTCTGGTCGCGCGGGAAGTTCCGCTCGGTGTACATCCGCCAGACGGCGAACGACCTCACGGGCGAGCACACGGCTATCATGCTGCGCTCGCTGCGTTGCGATGACCTGCCTGCGGCCCCGACCGATGGCTGGCTTGACGAGTTCGTGGCTGACTCCCGGCGCCGATTCACGTCGCTGCTTAGCTACGACTTCTCCAAGTTCCCGTGCGCTCTTGCGCTTGGCCTGCTGAGCGACGAGGCTGCTGGCTCCAAGCCTGCCTCGACCGAGGAGGAGAAGCAGGTTACTCTGCACCGCAGCGCCACGGGCGAGATTAGCCCCGCGGAGCTGGCGATGGTGCTGACGCCGTACGACGCCAAGCGCCTCAAATCCTACGCAAAGAACATGGTGGACTACCACATGATCGTGGACCTGGTGCCGTCGCTGGCGCGGCTCTACTTCCTGCAGCGTCTCCCGCAGATGTCGCTGTCGTATCTGCAGCGTGCGATCCTCGTGAGCCTCGGCCTGCAGCACCAGTCGGTGGACGTGATCCAGCAGGAGCTGAACGTGCCGTCCAACCAGCTCCTGGCGCTGTTCAACAAGGCCGTCCGGAAGTTCCTCAACCAGATCGAGCAGCTCATGGAGAAGCAGCTGGAGCAGGAGAGCGCGAACAACAAGAAGCTGGCACAGGTGGCCGCGCAGTCGCAGGCCATGGCCCCGACGGAGACGACGCTGGACGAGGAGATGCGCGAGGGCGCCCAGGAGGCTAAGGCCAAGCAGCAGCAGAAGCTTCTGGACGGCCTCAACCTGATGAAGTACGCCGTGCGCGGCGACGAAGCCGACTGGGACGCGGCTCTCGCCCAGACGGAGGGCGGCGGTGCTGTCGTGCAGGTAAAAAGCAAGAAGGCCAAGAAGGAGCCGAAGGAGGCCAAGAAGGAGCCGAAGGAGGCCAAGAAGGAGCACAAGCACAACAAGCGCTCGGCTGATGGCGAAAGCGACCGCAAGAAAAGCAAGAAGAGCAAGAAGAGCAAATACGCCAACCTCAGCTAGATTGTTCCGCTCGACGCCCACGGGCTCGTGTCACCACCCCCTTGAATATATAGAAAGCACCACAGCATGACCACCATACAAACGCTATGTGCCATTGCAGTCCGCCAGCCAGGTCTCCTCCTCTTCTCTTTGCTCTGCAGCGACCACCGCTTTGCTCTACGCGTCCTTGGCCTCGTCCGAGTGCTTCACAGCCGGATCGCGACGCCCATAATATGTGCCAGTCTTGAGGTCCCAGTCCGGGTCGACGCCGGCATCGCGCGAGCCACTGTTGGCGTACGCGCCGCGCCGGATCTGCGACGCATTGAGCGGCTTCTCCTGCGCCGTCAGGTTGGCCGCCTTGGTGTAGTGCGCGACGAACGGGATGGAGAAGAAGCCGGCGGCCACCACGAGGGCGAACCCCACGACGGTGGCGTTGCTGCCCTTGGTCTTCATCGCGCGCTTCCGCGCTTCAGCTCCGACAGACATCGCGGCTCGATCGCTTCGCTTTTCAGCCTCAAGTCACGTTTTTGCCGATCCAATTTATGGGATCAGTTCCGTGATTACGGGACAACCATGACGACGTTCAAGCGTCGGCTGCGGCTGGGACTGTCGGCGCTGGTGGCTTCCTCGGCGCTCGCTCTGCACGCAGGCTACTGGTTGCAGCCGCTCACTTCCGAATCTGCCGTCCTGGACGCAAGCCTCACCTCACCAGCCCCCCAGTCTCCCAACGCCATGTCCCTGACGACCAAGCAGCGCGCGCTGGCAGCCGTGACCGGCGGCTTCGTGGCCGACGCCGCCACCATGGGGCTCCACTGGATCTACGACGGAGACAAGATGCAGCAGCTCGCGGCGGCGCGCGGCGCGGCGGGCCCTGAGTTCTACGAGCCGCCGTCGTGCCCCTTCTACTCGTACGAGAGCGGTGCGCTCTCCCCCTACGGCGACGAGATCCTGCCGCTGCTGCAGGACGTGGCGGAGCGCGGCGAGTTCGTGCCCGAGGAGTTCGCACTGGTCTCTTACCGCGCCGCCAAGGCGTACACGGGACGACTCAACGGTGTCTTCAAGGAGATGGTCGTCAAGGGCGACGCCGGCAAGAAGTATCCGGAGCTGGCCTCGCCCAGCAAAGATCTCCACGGCGGGATCAAGGCGCCCGTCCTTGTGGCGCGCTACTTCCAGGATACGTCGCTGCTTTTGCAGAAGACGCGCGAGGCTACGCGTGTGCATGAGATCGGAGCGGAGGCGGAGGATGCCGCTGTGGCCACGGCACTGCTGGTCCAGCAGGTGGTGAACGGGGTCTCCGTGCCGGACGCCATCAAGGCGCTCGCTTCCAACGAAGCCGTCAGCGCCGACATGCGCGAGTCGGTCCAGCAGGTCGTTGATGCCGTGCAGGCCAAGACCTTCCCCGACGCCACCGCGGCTATCGCGCACTTTGGAAAACCGTGCTCGTTGCCCGGCGTGCTGCAAGGGTCGGTGTTTGTGCTGCTCACCTCGGGCAGCTATGTGGAGGCGCTCCGAGCCAACATGCTCGCGGGTGGTGACAACTGCAGCCGCGCAATTGTCATTGGAGCTGTCACTGCCGCAGCGAAAGGCAGCGAAGTCATCCCCGACGAGTGGAAGCAGAAAACCAAGGTCTATGCGCAGGTTCAGGCACTTGCCGAGCAACTCATGCAGTAAGCTCAGCTTGCGGTTGCGATCTTTTTTTTTATTGCTCAGCTTGCGTTGCGATCTATTATTGGTGAAAAATAGGAGGAGCATGCTGAAGTTGATATATTGTCAATTCCGGCAAAATTTGCCGACTTCGGGTGGTTCAACAACAGTCGGTATATCGCTCCAATACAAATCCAA
>JAABLL010000325.1:0-13458 GCA_012295475.1 Phytophthora gonapodyides | reverse complement strand
CACACGTCATGGAGAGTCGAAGCTCGCTGCGGCAGCTGCACCAGCAGCTTGGTGACTTCACTCTCTCGGGTCAAACCATGTCTGCATCGACAAGGGCCAACAGTGGCAGCGGCAGTCGAAACCATGGACTGAGCTGGCACTTACCGGACAAGCGAGCTCCCCCACCGCTGCCGTCCCTTCCACCGTGGGCTGGAAACTCGAACCAGTCGGCGGTAACTCGAGGTGACAGTCGTGAGGAGAGCACGGAGCACGACCACGGACCGCTGCCCAGCGTGCCACCGCAAGGAGGATGGCGGAAACCCCGACCGTATTTCATGGCCATGAAGCAGTTGCCCTCCAAGACGGTCGATGTCGACGAGCACCGGCAACACCAAGATAATAACGAGCCGCTGCAGCATTCGCTCGAGAATCAACTGGAGCCTGAGCTGGTATCGCCAAGTGGCCCCAATCCAAGCCAACTTACCAGTACGAACAAGCTAGAGAGGTCGACAGATACCGTCATGAAGGACAAGTCTCTCGAGGAGGAGGAGGAGCCGACCAGCAGCGGAAGTGGGAGCGAAACGAACCAACGAGAAGATAAAGCTCCTCAGCCTCGATCGCCGATCCGAGGCCAGTTCTTCCGCTCTTGGAAGAAGAGTTCAAAGGTGCAAGATGACGAAAGCACAAGCAGCGGGGGGTGGTCACCTCCAGCGTCAAATAAATGGAAGGAACGTGCTATCATGGACCCCTTTGCCAAGCGCAAAGCACGAGTCAAGAGCTTGCAGTCTCCATTCGAAGATGAATCGCCTCCTGCCGACAAGCGCGAGTCGTCTAGAGCTCAGTCGCCTCCAGATCGTACCAAGAAAGTGACCAAGGAAATCTCGCCCCTAAAACGTGTAAGCGAGGCTGCTGTCCCTGTAGTGTCCACTTCCCCTCGCATGAAGACACCGGAACGCCGTCCACTTAACCCATTACGATTATCTTCAGCCGACAGAAGACGAGCAGCGGCAACGCAGCGTCCTGTCACGCCAAGCTCGCCTGCTCCGCTTCCTGTGCATTCGGCTCGAGGGAGGATCTCTCGAGACGTATCCCGTGAGAGTTTGGCTTCCTCCGAGGACCTTCACGTCAGACCAGAAGAGAACCAAGAACCAGTGCGCCGACAGCGGCAGATCAAGGCACCGCACGAAGCTCAGAGCGTGAAAAACCAATCCAAGAAGTCAACTATGGACGCTCTAAACGAGATCAAGCGCAAACGTGACGCTCGTAGGGCGCTGCAAGCCAAGGAAAAGCGACGGGTGGCCAAAGAGCTGCGAGAACACGGCGACGACGCAGGCTACAAGTTCCGGCGGCTCATCCAGCAGTACCGTGACTCGCTTCCTGCGAACCAGCAGCAACGACAGCTCCAGCAACTGCCTCTTCTTTCTCTGAGCTCGTCCATCCGCCCTCCGCCCACTCCGACGATGCTGGTGAACGCAGCCCAAGCTCCGAGACTGTCGGTGTTTATCCGGAAGCGCCCTCTGGCCAAGAAAGAGCTCAAGGCCAAGGGATACGACATTCTCTCGTGCCTGTTCGCAGAAGCTCAAAGCGCCGACAAGACCATGTCTTGGCGACGAGAGCTCGTGTGCCATGAGCCAAAACTCCGCGTCGATTGCTCGGAAACGCTGGAGAATCACCAGTTCCGCTTTGACGGAGTGTTCGATGAATGGCAGGAGAACAGCAAGGTCTACGACGCCACGGTGGGGCCCATGGTGCCGTACCTCGTGTCGGAAGCGACGGCTTCTGATGATACCACGAGCCTCACGGTGTTTGCGTACGGCCAAACTGGCTCGGGAAAGACGTACACGATGAAGTCCATCTACCGCCAAGCGGCCGTGGATTTGTTCCAACAGCTTGGCGAGCTCTCGAGTCGTCACCGCCTTTGTATCGCCGTGGGCGTGAGCTTCTACGAGATCTACATGAACAGCGTGAACGACCTGCTCAACGGACGATCGCGGGTGCAGCTGATGGAAGACGGCGATGGCGCTGTGCAGCTGCCTGGTCTGAAGGAGTTACCGGCGACAAATGCTGATGAACTGCTGGAACTTGTTCGGAAGGGGGAGCAGGCTCGAGCCACAAGCGCAAACGCCGTACATGACGATTCGTCTCGCTCTCATGCCTTGCTGCGCGTGACGCTGTACGCTGAAGGCAGCAACGGCAGTCAAGCTCTGGCCAGACTCTCCATGGTCGACCTGGCTGGTAGTGAGCGTGCGAGTGACACCCAGAGCGACAAGAAGAGCACGCGGATGGAAGGAGCGGAGATCAACAAGAGCTTATTGGCTCTCAAGGAGTGCATTCGAGCATTGGATCGAGGAGCGACGCACATCCCATTCCGACAAAGTAAGCTCACGCAGCTCCTTCGGGACAGCTTCCTGTCACAAAAGTCCAAGACGATCATGATCGCCACCGTCTCGCCGTGCTCCGAAAGCTGCAACCACACACTTAACACGCTCCGGTACGCCGATCGCCTCAAAGAGATTGGTGCAGCCAGCTAAAATCCACTTCATCTTAGCGTATCCGTTCAATGTTATCAAAACATAGTCGAGCTTTTAGCACCGCAAGGCCTCAGAAATAGACGTAAAAGTCTTCTGACCTGAGCTTACCTTACCGTCTCCATGCGTCAATGACCTCACCACCGGACAACGGAGCATTGGTTGGTCGGAGCGTCGGTGATGGCACCAAAGCCATCGCTCGAGGGGGCCGATTGAATCCGCTACCGTCCATCCCATTGCAATGCTTGACTCCGATTGAAGGCAAGTTGTCCACGGTACGAATTCCAGTTCCCCGTCGAATACTTCGTAGATGAAGCACAGCAACTTACCGTGTTTGTTCTTCAGGACGCCGACTTGTCGGCAAGAAACGTGACGCATCGATCACTGAAGGTGTTTGAGGAGATCGTGGCCAAGTCTTCCCACATCCTCAAGAAGAAGGTGTCGGCACAAGCCGGGTACGATTCCTTCAGTGGCTTGAGCTCGCCTTCTCCGTCGGGCTCGCAGATGCAAAGCGGTGGCTCAGTCTCCAGCGCTCGACACGCCGTGTCCACCCAGTTCAATCGAGGGTACGCGCTGTATCGACTGCAGCAATACGCTCAAGCGGCCGAGGACTTCCTCGCGTGCTCGCGCAGCGAGCCGGATCGTGCGGCTCCTGCGCTCTACAACCGAGGCTGTGCACTGTACAAACTCGGTCGACACGCCGAAGCTGTACGTGACTTGACCAAGGCGATGAAGCTGGACACGAAGAACTCGCTCTTCATTGAAAGCCGAGCTCGAGTGCTCAAGGAAATGGGCAAGTTTGAAGAAGCCATTCACGACTACACTTGGCTCGATACGCTTCGCCACCATCCGATCGCTTCGATGGCTGGCGATCCAAGCCAATCGATCCTGCTTGAGGCTGTTCAGCAGCCTGCCAACCTCCCGACAACTTCGTCCGCGGCGTCTTTGGCGTTCGAAGCTCAGGAGAGCAGTGCCAAGGCTTGGCTGGAACAGTTTTTAAAGCAAGACCCGGGCAGGACACGCAGCAGCGCGGACGTAGCCGAAGCCGCACGGTTAGCTCGATGCTGGAGCTTCTTCCGTGGCATGCGAGTGACCATGATCGAACGGTGCATGCGCGGCGCCACGTACTATCGTTTTGAAAGCGACCAGGTCGTCGTCGATCAAGGCAAAGCTTCAGCAAGTTTCCACGTCGTTCTCGACGCAGTAGCGCCACTGGTAAAGACCGTGACGTTCCAAGGATCGAGCTCACGGGAGCTCAGTACCCTGTACCAAGGTGACACCATTGGTCTTGAACCTTCGAGCGCCACTAACGTCGACGGCCGGCTGGTTATGCTGCGACATCGAGCGCAACGACAGCTCATGTTGCGGTCTCGTGTCGGGTCGACGACGTCTCCGTTGCTTGCTTCGATGCGATCCGTTGGAGGCTTCCAAGCTAACCCCTTCAATGCAGTAGGAACCGCAGCTCGCACTGCTGGAGGCACGCTCCATCCCAAGGAAGTAGCGACGTTCTCGTGTCTGGGCGAGGTCGACTGTATGCTCCTGGACATGGACATTTACCTGAACATCTTGAGGGAGCACGAAGAGCGACTGCTGGAAGAAAGACTGCAGTTTCTCCACCGTTGTCACGCCTTCGGAACCTGCTCCGACGAGATGCTGGCAGCGCTAGCCGCCGTCTCAGGATCCAAGCTGGTGGATCCGGGCAAGGACGCGCTGAGAACTGGCGAGGTGGTCAAGCAGCTCTACGTTATCAAGAAAGGGGTCTGCCACGTGCTGAAGACCATCACGATTCCACATGCTTCGCACACTTCAGCCCATCGAGCATCGACGCTGGCGTCTAGCCGTCTTGGAGGCAGCAAGTCGGAAGACTCGCTCACTTCGCGGTCGAATGATGGCTCGTGGGTGCTGGACAATGGCTGGATGCTAACAAACCCACGCCTCGTGAGCAACGCTCAAGCTCTGGCTGCGGCGAGGCTGCAGCACTCGGAGGAAGTGACGGTCGCTGTACTCGCCAGCGGCCAGCTCTTCGGTGAGCTGAGCGTGCTTCAGCCAGGCCAACACTCCCCAGTCACCGTGCGGACCCAAACGCTAGTTGAGTTGCTCGTGCTCGAGGAAGAAGACTTGAGCCAACTGCGAGTGCAGTACATGAGCGGCACCATGAACGCGCTGCAGGAGTCTCTCCTCTTCCACAACCCGCCGCAGCAGAAACTCGCTCAGCTGCGCTGTGATCTCACGCATTGGACCCGTGAGAAGCGCAGCGTCCTCGAAGAGCTCTTTCCACCAGGATCTCCAGTGACAAAGTCGCAGAAGAGCCCAAGACGGGGGCAGCCCCCTAAAACCAAGAAACCGACCAAGACCAATACTACAACGACTACACCGGAGCTTCCAACGATGATTGCACCGCAGTTTCCGCCGGAAGCAGTGCAGCGTCCATTGACGTCGCCAAGCATAAGGTCATCGGAGAAGAAGTCATCAAGTGGAGAGACGAATACTCGACGAAGCATGATTTACTAGCGCTAGTTAACGCAAAATTAAAACTTTTTGTTTGGCTTTCTCTCATTGAAGCATGTTATCAACATGGAAGTTCAGGTCTCAAAGATTAAATTTCAGTTGATCATTGAGAAAGCAAATTGAATCTACGGATTGTATACAATGAAAAAAATTGGTTCGCGTTCCCGTCAACAAGAAAATCGTCCACAGTATCGGCCCGAGCACCGCATCCCGAAAGACACGATGACCCCNTCCTTCTCCTATCGCCTGCTGCTCTTCGGAGCAAAAGCCGCAATGAGCACTTCCGTTACCTTCCTTGCGGGAAATGGCTGGAGCAGCGGCGCTCATCTTCTTACGACTTTTTACCGTAAAAAGTCTACAACAAGTGTGGCGCACATAAGCCTTTCATCCAGCATACATTATTCCTTTCGTCTGTTAAGTAACGTGCACCACACCAATTATACGGATCATCGGAATCGATTTATAAACTTCTCAATTACATACAAACCCCAAGTCATGCTTTATCTTGATATCTAGAGAAACGAGCGGCTATCATTGCGCCCCCACGTTTTGACTTCCAGACGACCTCAGCCGCAGCTCTCTCCGCACCATGCTCTCCACCATCGCCAAGGGCCTCGCCGCGCAGGGCCGGCGCTCCATGAGCACCATTCGCTACACGGAGTTCGGCCACCCGCTCACCGTCCTCAAGTGCGTTGCAACCACGCAGTCCCCATCACAATTCTCGTCCAAATAACATTAAGAACTCAAACTATTTATTTTTATTATTTCTAGGACGGAGGCGGACGACAAGGAGGTGGCTCCTGCCAAGGGCCAAGTGGCGCTCAAGTTCCTGGCTGCTCCGATCAACGTGGCCGACCTGTCGCAGATCCAGGGCGCCTACGCCATCAAGCCCAAGTTCCCGGCTGTGGCTGGCAATGAAGGCGTGGCTGTCGTCACGGCCGTCGGAGCGGGCGTCACCAACGTCAAGGTCAACGACCGTGTCATCCCCACGAGCGCCGGCTTCGGTGCGTCCATTGGCGGCTCCATTGCGTGGAGAAGTTAGAGGGTAATTGAGCTGACTCGGTTCTGGTGGTGCAGGCACGTGGCGCAGCAAGGCGGTGGCCGACAGCGCCCACGTGATGAAGATCTCGGACAAGATCAAGGTGGAGGACGCTGCCACGCTGGCCGTGAACCCGGCCACGGCCTACCGCATGCTGGCCGACTTCGCCACGCTCAGCAAGGGCGACGTGGTGATCCAGAACGGCGCCAACAGCGCCGTGGGCCAGGCCGTCATCCAGCTGGCCGCTCTGCGCGGCATCAAGACCATCAACATCATTCGCGACGACGGCGACTACGACCAGACGGTGCAGCACCTCAAGAACCTGGGCGGCACCATCGTGTGCACGGACTACTACGTGGGCTCGGCCAAGTTCAAGGAGCTCATCTCGGACCTGCCGGCCCCCAAGCTCGCGCTCAACTGCGTGGGCGGCAAGACCAGCCTCGAGATGGCCAAGGTTCTTGGCAAGAAGGGCGTGCACGTCACGTACGGCGGCATGGGCAAGGAGCCCGTGGCCGTGGGCACGGGCTCGCTCATCTTCCACGACATCACGCTCAAGGGCTTCTGGCTGAGCCAGTGGGTCGAGGACTCGACGGTCCAGGAGCGCGCCGCCATGCTGGAGGAGCTCGCGGGCCTCATAGAGGCCGGCAAGCTGCGCACGTGGATTCAGACATATAAGTTCGCCGACTTCGACGACGCGCTGCTCGCCGCCGTGCAGCGCACAACGAAGCGCAAGATCGTCATGCTCATGGAGTAAGTAGAGCGAGCACCACGAGTTGCGTGTTTGGTGTCGAGGACAGGGAACGCTAGCTGAAACTGAAAGCGACTGCGGACATGAGAGAGAGAGGACGAAGGCGAGAAGAAGAGAGGGAAGCCCACAATCAAAAGCAATGAAAGCAGTGGCAGACCTGAAGACGAGAAAGAAAACAAGGCGGGAAATGGATAAATTGTGCTGCCGTTTGTTGACCGTTCAGGCGTCTCCATCGAAGCTATCACCGTGTCTAATGGTAGAGCAGGGTGAGGTCGACGCCACCAGTGGAACTCTTCTCCTTGGCCAGCAGCCGAGGCAGGTCGCGCTGCACTTCCTGCGCGTCGACCGTCACCTTGTCCTTCGTGAAAAGCTGCAGCGCTCGACTCAGCGCGTCCACGGCGTCATAGGTGCCGGACAGGTCTCGGCCGGGCTTGTATCCCTTGGCCAGCAGCAGGTGCGTGCGTGGCCACTGTTCCACCTTGAGCAGGTGCAGCAGAGCGGCCAGCCACGGGTCCTTGACCTCCCAGGCCGGATCGGCCCGGGCCAGCTTGGCCACGTCCACCTCGTCAGCGTCGCCTGCGTTGAGGCCACTGTAGAACACATTGAGCTCACCGTCCTTGGCGTACGGCAGATGCAGCGCCGCCAAGATCGTGAGCTGCTGGACGTTGGATCGACTCAGAGCGGAGACCAGAGCGTCCGCCACCTCCCACCGCTGCGTGGGCAGCAGTTCGGTGGTGGCGACAGTGATAAGCGCCGTCTGGTTATCCTGGAACTGGTAGATCTGCACAAAGGGGTGCAGTTCTGCAGGCAGCAAAGCTTCCAGCGTGGCTTGGGGCACTGGAAGAGCTCGTGCGCCGTCGACCCTGGCGAAGTGCAGGACGTCTGGATGATGGAGAAATATGTATGAGCGTAAAGAAGAGAATGGGATGCAGTTGATGCACCGGTTTGAAGACGCGAACGTACGCTTGCCGGCGCGGGAGAAGTCGTCGAAAGAGAGGAACACGCATCCCGGGAGGGATGAAGCTTGGGTCGCCATGATGAACAATGTTTGTGTATGAAAACATAAGATATGTGTAAGACACACCATGTTCTTCTCACTGCAAGTGGCACAGCGCCGACACAGTTTTCACTGAGAAATCTAGGCGTAGCGATACTATTACCTGCACTCAATAGAATAGAATAGTCGACGTTGGGCGACTCTAGCGTCAGCCTTCTGAAAATTGCAGTCTAAACTAGCGGAACTGGTTGAAATGTCCGTGTAAGTGCAGTCTTGCAACACGAGCTCTCGCTGTTCACAACGATTTCCTCCTTTGAGCTCCACTTACCTTCTTGCGCCATCCATCCTTGCTTCAGTAGCGCATACGCCGCAGATGTACCCGGCAGCGCCGCCGTTAGTCATCTCGTTCAGCATTCCACCAGTGGATGCCTTCCAAAAATGATCTATGCTTCTGCATAAGCTGATTTAAGAAAACTTATATCTGCCAGGCTCAGATTCGGTTTCACCAAACGAAAGGTCGCCTCACCCCCTTATTGGGCAACTTCATAAATATTATCTTGGTTTCAGTATGGTTCACCCTTTTTTGACAACTAGGTGGCATAAACTCCGACCTCTCACATATATCGACCTCTGCACAATTTATATTTAGAGACAAATTTAGAGAAACCGGATAAGGCGACTGTAAGGCAATTTTGGAAGGCGTCCAGTGATGGTATGGGCATATACAGTAGTCCTCGACTATAAACGCACGACAAACACGTTTTCCGCCGTGAGGGCTGTGCTACAAACGGTTCATTTTCTGATCGATGATTGATTTAGCGTTGAATAGCTAGATATGCTGCACTTTTAGGCGTCTGGTATAGGACAGGAGCGACGTAGTCAGGGGTACCTGCACTCTGCGATGGCGGAAGACCAACAGCTGAACATCGAAGCAGCTTTTGATTCCTAGGATCTCTGCCTGTAGCAGGATACAGACCTTGGATCCAAGATCGTTTCCACCACTAACCACGTTGGTCCAAGCTGGATGCATTTGAAATACCTACTAGTATTAATATGTATTTATGTATTTGCTGGCACTGAAAAACACAATGCCGCACTTCTTTTTAGCACTACAGTAGAGACTGCTGGCTGCCAAATCTCTTTTCCATCGGCTTGAAATTTCATGGAGCTTTTTCCTGCTGACGCAGAAGCCACAAGCACAGCATAACTTTGGTTAGCCATACTTTCCGTTTCCTTGTGGCTTTTGCCCAAATTACCTCAAAACCGAGCTCGCATTCAATCCTTCCTCCTTCTGGCAGACGGATCGAGACACAGGCTGCCCGAGCGCTGCTAGGTAGAACGTCTGCAATTGCTTCACTGCCTGCACCAATTGTCCTGGATCGCACAAAACCGTCAGACTCATCGTACGCAACGCTACAGTAGCAACTCTGCGGGTACTTACTTGACAAAAGCTAGCCAGCGACTTCGTCGTCTAGCTTTTGCAGTCAGAGTCATCTTGTGTAGATCTTCGATCGAGTCGATTGGAAAGCGCTTCTTGTCAGACCACTGGGGCGCCTTCGAATCGTCCGGATTCGACGACGTGCGCCCACCTGCGATGTTAGTGCCTGCGCCGTCCTCCAATTGCCACTCCACGAACATCTCTCGCCAGTCCCAGTCAGTTAGACCGGTCACGCGACGGATAACGAGAAAACCCTGAAGTGGCCCCACAATTTGAGCTTGCACTAGTGCCGGGGATGGGAAATTGGCGCGTCGTGTGATGACATCGGGATATTTGTCAAGCTCGAATGGCGCAGCCCACACGTGAACTCCCGAATTCTTAATGATCCCGCACTCCAACTTGGAGAGATTCGGGATGACTCTGGGATCGAATTGACTGGAGCCGTGAATCTCGAGCAGCTTGCGCAAGAGATCTCTCGACCGCTGCGTATCGAGTCTGTCATCGGCGGAAGTATCGATGAAGCCACTCGTCTTCAAACTCGTCCCCTCGATCAAATTGTGGACTTTGACGGCCTTCCCAATCGCATTGTCAATCCCCAGAGCAGAGAGCAAATCTGATAATAAAAGTCAAACATGAACAAAGCATTCATTCGGATCCCCAAAACTTCGCATTTCGTACCGGACGGGCTAATGAGCCATCCCGATGGAGCAACGGTGGAGAGGATCGACAGCCCCGCCTGATCAAAAGCAAGATAGAACAGCAATCTGTTAAAAACGGCAATACCATCTTCTTGAAGCTTGACACGCAGCACCTACCTGGATCCAGTCCCCATAGGCGCCAATTAGCTCAGGAAGTACGCTGATCTCGATGGGATCGTGGAAGCAACGACCCGATAGATCGCTCAGCATCTCCACTCGAACCGTGAACCCTGTTCGTGTGGGAAGACGTTCAGCTGTCCACAATGCAGGCAGCTCGCGGTTCTCCTCCCCAATGATTGCCATCTGCCGCAACATATTCGTTTGTTCGTCCACTCGGTCGAGCTGTTGCCTTGTTAACTTCGCGTCGCGGATGTCGGCAAAATACCGACTGTTGCCCCATGCTTTGGCCGCGAACCACTGTAAGTCACAGTCAGCAGGCATCCATGCAGGATATGACATTGGACTTCCTAAACGTTCGCCTCGCTCCAGCGTGTTCAACACCGTCTCCAGGTTGAAACGGGTTCGCTGATCATCTCTCTTCACAGAGATGTAGCTGTCTGCGCGAACGCCGGGAAAACGGGTGAGAACCAGCTCCACTGCGCAGACGAGAAAGCGCATCGCGCCCCACGCCGAAGTCGGTTCCCAGCCTGCCGCTTCAATCTGAATCTTGCTTCGGGCAGGCTCCAACAGGAATCGTAGTCGCGCTGCGAAATCTCCCGTCTGGATCAAGTCAATGCAGTCCGACAGCACGACGGTTTGCACGTGTGGGTGGTAGCATTCAACAACGACTTCCTCGTAAAATGACTCGGGCAACGCGTCTTGTGGGAAGTCGTACTCCCAGTTGAGCGTCAGCAAGTTGTCGTCTCCACTGGCATCACGGAATCCTTGCAGCGCTTCTTCAAACTGCGCCGACGTTTGATTCACAGGCTCGTGCAGAGTCCAAAGGGCCGGGACGATCAGGTCTGCTTCCGCTGTCATTCTCGATTGCCCAGCAGGGTACGCGATGCGGAAATGATGCACCAGTTCTTTGAGCGCGAACGTCAGCTCTTCGTCGACGTCTTTCCACAGTGGCAGCGTCTTCAGCAGTGCATGTGGGACGAATCCTCGAGTTTCAAGGGCGGCCACGTGAGCCCCCTCGATGCGGTCATGGCGAACAATTTGCCGAACCAGATCAACGATCACGCGCGGATCAAGAATCACCCAGCTCTTGAGAAGCTCAATGTTCGTGTTTTCAAAGTACAGCAGGTCGCCCAAATCGTGGAGAATCTGGAAAATTTCCTTGCACTCTTGCACTGTTGGAGCATTTCTGCCTCCTTTCTTGTTGAGCTCATCGCGTAGTGCTTTCTCGTTGCGAAAAATGCGTTTAAGCCGGTCCTCCATCGAGTGTTTTCCAGCTTCAGTTCGCAGCTCACGAACGCGCTCCAGCACAGCGAAATACTTGTCCGGCATGACGAAGTCTCGGCCACTTGAACCCACAATCTGTGCCAATTCCTTACGAGCTTGATGGGCTACTACAGTATTTTTGCTGCTGGTAATCAACCACACTGCTTCCGCTGCTGCACCCGCCTGGCTTTGAATCTTCTCGGCCCATTCCTTAAGTCGCGAGCTTACATCTTGTTTTACAGAGGCAATGACGTCACCGGTGACACTCTTGGCGTCGGACTTGGTGCCAACGAGGACAACCTCCGCTTTCGGTTGTCTGGCGAACACGAGTCGGACCCAGCGCAGAATGTTGTGGTCGAAAAACAGAGCGAGCGCCAACTCGACGTCCCGCTCGTCGTCCAGGTTTGGTGTTTTGAGCACTCGAGCGTATGCGGCGAGGTCGACGCAAAGCAAGAAGAGCGTGCGTGGCGAGTAGAAGATGGAGTAGGCCCCGCGGTAGACGTCCTGCCCTCCAAAGTCCCAGAACGTGACTTCGTGCTTGACAGGTTTCCCATCTCGCGTCTCGCCTTTTCTGCTGAAAGCCCACGGGAAGAAGTCGATCCCAATCGTACGGTCCGCAAGGGTCTCCGTCGTCGGAATGCCACTCGTCAATGTCTTGACGAAGCTCGTTTTGCCCCACGTGCTAGGACCCACGACACAGATCTTGGATCGCGCGACAACAACCTGAGAGGCCTCCCATTCGGCGAAGTACGTCTTGACGGCGTCTGCACCGCGACGAAATACTTCCACCGGGACTTCCACAGGTGGCGTGCGTCGTCTCCACTGCTCGAAGCACGCAATGCAGGCGCTGTTGGTTTCTTCAGTGATGTCCGGATTCAAGGCGGTGAACATCTCATCGCCCAGATCCGCGCCGTGACTCAGCAGGAGAGACATCATCTCCAAAAAGCTGCCAGGGTCTTGTCCTTCAGCGTCATCTCCATTAAACGCAACGTACTCTTCGATCACAGAGAGATGGTTCTCCTTGTTGACTGCATGCACATTGGCTCCACTTTCGAGAAGCTGCTTCGCCAACGCCACGTGGCCCATCCCGGCGGCAACTATCAGAGCGGCGTCTGGTTTCACTCCTTGTTCCACAAGCTGACGCACCACTTCACGATCGTCATGCCAAGCCGCGTTGCGAAGAGCAGCTTCACGAGACGATTCTCGGCCCAACTGGTCGAGCTTCCTGTTCATCGGGGGGAGGTCCACAGCTTTCCCGGAGTGCATAAAACACAAAAAAATTCCCCCTAAAGCCGCTGACAAGTATATTATTCAGAAGTATTAAATTAAAGTGTGCCGGGGGATTCGGACAGCTTTTTAACCAGGCGCATTCGGCAGATACTGGAGCAAGCGGTCACTTAGACTCGTTGGTGAGATCCTGAAGCTTCAGTGCTGTGAGCAGACAAATCAGCAGCACGATGAGGTTTCATCGCGCTTGTGAGATTCGAAGGAGCACGACCGTTTGGACAAAGATGATAGAGCAGCGGCGCCATGGTTCTTCTTCTTAAACTGAACAAATGGCGCCTGCCGGTTTCTTACACATCTTCGGGTTTATAGCGATGGTTGGCGGTAACCTTGTGAACTTGAAGGGGTTGTCACCGACTGTACTAGAAATTTCCAGTCGGTAGGAGCCGTACGAGCCTCGAGCTCTACACACGTAGAGTTCGGGTGGGTACTCCGCTTTGGACTTGCCAGCCAGTGCCTCCTCTTCGCTTGATCCCGTGGGTGCTACAGCCAGGATGTACGAGCCCTTCTTCAAAAACGTACGCTTGTACGGGTCCCGGAAGCTGACCGAGCCGTCTTTGAGGGTAACATCCACACTTCCATCGTCAGCGAAGAAGACTGGGGTCGAGTCTCCCTTCGGGAAAAGGTAGATGATCGAGTCCAGATACGAAGCGCGGCAGTCGCCGTTCAAGTCCACAAACGTATCATTGTCTGCCATCTCGACGGAGACCACATCGAACGCAACGTCCGTGTCTTTCGCCAAGGTAAACTCGACCTTGTCAATGCTGACGAAGCCCGAGGCGAGGGTGATGGCGCCGTCGATCTTTAATCGAGACTTCAAAGGCAGCACAACCGCAGGTACAGGCGGCGTGTACGC
>JAABLL010000324.1:3892-14405 GCA_012295475.1 Phytophthora gonapodyides | reverse complement strand
TGGGACTGGCAAAGGAGATTCTACAGGATCAGCGCCTCACTCCTGATTCTGCTCTGCAATTCTTTATCGTCGTAGAGGTCAGCGGCAGTGCATGCAGGTATAACTTTGGGATTCGTTGGGCTTACGAGATACGTCGTCGTGGCTTTTAGGCTCTTCTCAAGCGAACTGAGTTTCTGGACGAGCAATTCGAGGCGCTCATTGCACCTTCACAGGAGGATTCGCCTACGCAATTCACGTAAGGGGACACAATTCCTTTTGGTTTAGCGATCAGGACTTACGTTTTGTGGGTGTTCTGCAGCATTTGCCAGGAGAGCAAGCAGAAGTGTCTGGACAAGCTCGAAAGCTTCATTTCGACAGGTCTCCAGCAGGTCCTGACTGTGATTGAAAAGACAATTGGTCAGAGGCTCGCTGCGAACCAAGGGAAAGGCGACTTCCTCGGTGGGCAAGCCAGCATGTCTCTCTCGTCCTCCAAAGCATGTCAGAAGTGCACCGAGTATCTGCAACCACTCGTGGAGGTTATTTGCCGGGTCCTGGTACGCCTATTTGTCTGATACTTGCACGGAGGATGCCTGCGTCTGACCCAACACATGTGTTTTGATTTCAATCCAGATCGAGGAGAACTGCGATCGTTTCCTTGTAATCCTCACAGGGTTGTTCAAGGAGTTGTATCTGCAACATTTACGGAAGTTCCGCTTCGACCCTGACGGTGCGTGCATGCTGCTTCGCGACGTGAGCGAGTATCGCCAGGCATTCCGATCGCCTTCGCTTCCTACAGCCGTCGACGATATCTTTGATCTTCTCCACGAGGTTGCAAACGTGTTTGCACTCCCTCCAGAGAACTTGGGTGGCTTTGTTCGCGAAGGGAGGTTAGCCACGCTGAACAAGCAGACTCTGCATCACATCGTGAAGCGCCGCTGGGACTACAAGGCAAATGCAGAAAAGATCGCTGCTTCTTTGAAAGACGCGAAGGACGAGAAATCGAATTAGGGATCAAATGGCTTCGGACCATCAAGGAAAATGTTGCTGCCATTTACAAGTCATTCATGACTTTAGCGAATTTTCGGATGATTTATTCAAGTGTTTTCGACCTTGAAGAAGCACGGCTTTGCCTTTGAAGTGAAATAAGTGCCGATACTGAAATGGAGTCTTGATCTTGCGATTGGCTCGACTGGCGTTCGCGAACGAATGCCAAGGATATGATTGGTCTCCACCGCACATTGACAATCTCAAAAGCATCCTAGCCGCGCTTATGATGTGAAATATAACTCTAATTATCTTCTCACAAGGAAAAGAGCCTTTAGAACGTCATGTGTGTGTCACTGACAGTGTCAGTTCTCAATCTACCATAAACTGCGTGAAGTTTCGGGGGCAGTCATGCGCTCCCTGTGCTGCTTCTTGCTCGTGCTTGGCGTCTCCCTTCTTGTGAACTGCGGCGCCGCTCTAGAAGAAACAGAGTCAGACAGAGCTGCGAGTATTCAGCTGACAACGGAGGATGCCATAACGTCAGCGCGCTTCCTTTCAACCGCCGAAGCTGGCAGAAGATTCCTGCGCAGCGACGGCAAGGCCGAAGAAAGAGAGGAATCGGAGGAGCGGGGTCTCGTACCTTCACAAGCGAAGGCAGCTCTCGGGAAGCTCAAGACAAAAGAGTCGACGGCGGCTGCGCAAAATGCCAACAAGCTAAACAAGGAGCAGATCAGCTTGGTGCAGAAAGTGAAGAGTTGGTTCAGTCGCGTCAAGGACAACCTCAGTTTCTTCTTCCGGACCACGTTCTGGCAGACCCGCTTCACGGTTTGGCTTGTGAACAAGCGAACCCCTGCGATGATGTACGACAAGCTGGGCGTTCGCTACACGAGCGGCATAGGTGACAAGAACTATCGCACGTACGTCAACTATCTCCGATTCTACGAGTACTTCAGGGGCCCAGCGGAGAATCCTCTCCTCAAATACGGTCCGAAGGCGGTGACCAGGTAGAATCGACAGCTAAGCGTACATGTGAGTTTGGTCCTTCAAAAAAGCAATACCGTAATGCAGCGTCTTGGTTAGTGGTCACTAGAGGAATAGCATGTGAGGCATTTTTTTTTCAGTGAACGAATCTCCTTCCCCAACATTTTCTTGAAAGTATTGCGTAAATTAACAATAAAACATCGTTGCTTGTAGTAGGGAATCACTAAATCACTGCCCAACAGTGAATCGCTGCAACCTCAAGAGCTGGCGGTCTGTTAGTGATCCTCGTTTCACAACACGCAAAATAAAGCTCGGCGGCACAAGCCAGCACCACATTTCGATGTCACCTTGCCCTTTTGAAGAGCAACGGCCCTTTCAATAGAAGAGGAGACGAGCAACTCGCTAAAAAACTACATGTACACCTGGAGCTGTTGCGGTCTACAGAAGATCAAGCCGGCCGCACCAGAATTCGTTCACACGAGGGAAAGTGGGACGGAGAGACAGTCGAAAAAGCACCGGACGTCAAGGGAAACGAGACAATCCCTCCGAGGCGCCCACCACTGCCGAAAGGAAGCCACAAGGTCGAGTGCCAGCGATGGTAACATGCTGTGAAATGCAGGCAAACGCGATCGGCCAAGAACTGTGCCAGAACCTTTATCCTTTTATCACCCTTTCATCACATTTCACCCTTTCAAACTAACTCTTCATCACTTCAACTTGCCATCTGTATGAAGATGGCTACTTTCCCTCTGAAATCACATAATCACGCGCCTTGGAATCTACCGTTTCGAATTTCGAGTGGCTCTCCGCCAAGATCTGCGCCACGATCTGAGTCAGTCGGCCATTCACCTCGACGCCCTCACGTCCGCTACATGGTGGTGGACACTCGCAGCTCCAGTCCCATGACGGAGGCCGCGCTCAGTGTGTCGCTGTCGCCGCTGCTGCCCAGCTCCGTGGAGGACGAGACGCCCCCGGGGATCTCCGACCCGAATGCCAAGCGCGTGCGCTTCCAGAACTTCCAGCCCACGCACACGGTCTTCACGCCCAGGCTGAGCGAGACCAGCTCACTGCGGTACCGCAAGCCGGACGACCGCGTGGTGGGCAGTACAAGCTTGGCGCCGCCCAGCTCCGTGTCGTCCATCGCGCAGCCCAATTACGACGACTTCTTACGTCGTGTGAGCGTCGTGCTGTACCAGCACATCCGACGCTGTGAGAAGCGGGACCGGGAGCAGCATCAACGCAGCAATGGAGCGGGTAACATGGGGATCTCTACGGCCATTGCAGCTGCTGTATCGGCGCTCACGACCACGGAAGAGACGGAGTCCAGGTCTCCGTCGCCTACGGACGCCACCGCCACTTTCAACGACAAGATCGCGGACGGTTCGTCCGAGGAAGACAGTGACAAGGAGACAGGGAACACGAATCCCAGTAGCATTTCGTCCCCGAGGCTTGTGGATCTTCCCGTGGACGAGACGTTCCGAGAGGAGCATTTCGTCACGCCGCAGTACAAGTACACGTTTGTACGGCTGCCCAGGGTGCACCCGCTGACGGTGTACCGCATGGAGAAGATCACGTCGAAAAGACACGTGCCCAGTGTGGACGAGATCTTCCGCTTCTGCAAGAACCTGTTCAACAAGGCGCAGCTCAGTGCCGAGTGCACGATCGTGTGTTTGATTTACATCGAGAGGCTCATGGAGCAGGCCAATGTGCCGCTGCTGGCGGCCACGTGGAGACCCATCGTCGTGTGCGGCCTGCTGCTGGCCTCCAAGGTGTGGCAGGACCTGAGCTCGTGGAACGTCGAGATCAGCAATATTTATCCGCAGTTCTCGCTGCACTCGATCAACCGCCTCGAACGGCTCTTCCTGCACCACATTCAGTGGGACCTCTACATCTCCGCCACGGTGTACGCCAAGTACTACTTCGCGCTGCGCTCGCTCACCGAGAAGAAGGATTTCCGGCGCAGGTACAACTACACCATGCGCGTGGACCCGCCCAACTCGAAGCGACTCGAGGAGAGAAGTGCAGCCGTCAAGCACGAACTGTATTCCAAGAGTCTCTGAGCGACGGTAAGGTATATAAATTGAATAACCCATGGCTTTTGCTCTATTTCTCCGCCGTGTTTTGCTCTTACTGCCAAGGCTTGATCTTGCGAAATGCCTTTGGCAGTGTTGCGAAGAGGATACCACCGCCTCTGGTTGGAAGCTTGAGGATGTGGAACGTGCCTCCAGGCTCCCCTCCCCTCGATGCAGGCGTTGCTTTCAACACAGTGGACTTCATGGATTTAGTGGAAGACTTCTCTAAGCGTGGACAGTGCCAGCTTTCGATTGTGGATCTTTTCATGATCCACGTCATGAAAGGTCTTCGCCGTCTTCGTGATCTGATACTGGCGCAGAAACTGACGATCGAGGTGAACTACGGCGTTGTCAAGGCTGTCAAAGGAGACGCAGTGAATGACTCTGAAAACCAGGGGCTGCTGGAACGTATTGCAGATTTGCGTCCGCAGACGATGTCGTGGTCGAATGTGCTGGATTATTTCATGCCAGAAGACTTCCACGACCTTGCTCGTCGCTGTTCCACGTACGGGAAGTGTGTGCACTACGGCTACAGCATGAACTGGACGACCCAAGTGTTTGGAGCGTCAATCATGGACTACAATCCTCGAAAGGCCAAATCGATAATCGATTCAGTGCTGAACGCGGCACTTGGATTCCCGAACGAGTCGGTGGAATTCCCGATTCCTTCGCTAGTGGAAATGTTCAAGTTGGCCGGGCTGGACAAGTTGCTGTTCCTACCCTACCGTGATCATCCCCTCAACAGCAACTCGCCCACCTTTTCGACGACGAGTGGATTGGGCATTTCATGAAAAAGGGAGAAGTGACGACCCAGCGACTGGGGACGCTGTACACGCTACTCAACTGTGGATTGCAGAAAGGGGCAATGGAGTTCGCACCAGCGAATCCCCTTGATCGCTCGTGGCTTACCCTCTACATGTGCTGATGCTTCGACCGGCGCGTGCGCTTGGTGGAGAAATAATTATTTGATTCGAGTGTTCCTGTCGAGATGGAAGTGTTGGCCCGGTTGCCGGTTGATGGCTTGTTTTGGTGGGTAGGAGAGCTCCCGAGGCACTTGGCCTGAAGTGACAGCGGCGGTCCGGTTTTGGTTTCTTTGTCGGCAAGGGTAAAAAAAATGTTTTCATAGGAGGTGGCAAGGCATCCCAGTTCATTAGCGAGAAAAGAAGTAGCACGAGGAGCTTTGTTTGCCGCGAGAGTAAGTCCAACGAAGAAAAATTATTGAAGCATCACCAGCTACATCCACCTTCAACACTCACCGACTTGGCAGCATCCTACACGTCACATGCTTCTTTCCCCTGCAGCAAAGCTGCAAGTTCCCCCACAATTGCGCAAATACCAACTTTTCTCTCGCTTTCGTCAACTGCAAACTTGCAGAATCTTGCTCCGTCGGCACTCACTCACCGCCCGGGAACTTTTCGCGAAGCGATTGATGAAAAGTGCAGAGGCTCAATGGGCAGATCGTTCCTGGCACGAAAGCGGTCTTTGTAGAGTCGGAAGCGGAGGCGGAGAAAATCAAGCAGACGATCGTGGATCGAGGGCAGACTCTCGTGAAGCGCAAACGCCACGACAACCCGGTAAGGCTCTTCAAGTTTGTCTGCCATGAAGAGTACATGGTTGACGAGATCTGAATGTTGCGTGGCAGACGCTGAATGTCGAGGTCGCGTTCTACAACGAGCCCAACAAGCTGTGTACCCGCCACGCCGACGATGAAGCTACAACTCGTGAGGAGTTCCTGGACTTGTTTCGGCTCCGCTTTACTCCTCTGGACGAGTTGGTGGAGCAAATCGTCCCGTTACCCGAGATATCGACATCCCCGACAAACGGCACGAAGTCCGCCACTCGAACGTGGCCATCGCGGGGCTGGCGTCTGTCTGTAAAAGGAGCGGGATTCGACTCCCGCAACGATTTATCCACAGTTAGAGATGAAGTTTGATGCCATTTCCAAGAAAGGCGATCCGCTGACGAGCTCAGAAAGAAAATATATCCATGCAGCCAACAAGGTGTCTTTGCTAACCACGTCGGCGAGGAGCGTTGCTGACGAAGGCGACAGCTACCGTGCGCTCGCTCAAGCAAGCCAAACCGCACTCCAGGTTGGGAAGCGGCAACAGTAGAGATTCCTGGAATTTCTCATGTTCCATCCCGTTAACCCCATCGGTTTGTTTGTAGGCCAGGTGGAGACGGTTGGCCTGGGCGAGGGCTTTCGTCCCTTTCCCAGCCAACACGTTTTCCTTTGTCTTCTTGGTCTGCTCAGTCTTGAATTTGCTCGGCAAAGAGCGAGGCACTCGTTGGAAACCGCGTTGCTCATTTTCTGGGGTGTCCCTGCTTCCTACGAAGATGGATCCAGCTATCTTGCTGCAGTTTCTGGCAAGTCTGTCGGGAGATGAACGAGCAGAATTCATGGAGCAGGACCAAGAGGGTGATTTCGAAGAGCAAGTCCAGCCACTCAGCACGCAGCAAGGGATGATCCAACGATTCCAGACGATGCGTGGCAGATTCGTTCGCACTGGAGGCATCTTTGGAGCTCAAGTGTTTGATGGGAACTGGACTGCCCATGGTTTTACCATGGGCGACGCCAAAGCACCAGCTTCCACGAGGTCGCTAGCGGATCTCAAGCCTATGGTCGGCAAGGAACTGGAGCTTGGCACAACGCACAGAGGGCGATATCTGTGTGGATGGGTGGCTGTTGACGACGCCTTCTTCGGGATCGCTTCGTCGTCGCTTCTGGTGGAGGATGTGACGGGGTTCTTGGTGGAGATTGCCGCCTATGGACTGGTGAACACTGAAAGCCCGCCGCAAGAGCGACAGCGTGTGGTAGCGAGCCGGTTCCCCAAGGGACAACCGATCGTGGTGATCGAGCCGTACTACAATATGCGGCTGGATGGGTCGGCGGGGATTCGAGTGGAGGAAGCCGAAGAGCTCATCGAATGGCGTGACGCGCCTACCGACTTGATGAGCTGGAAGAAGCTCGGCAACGACTTCTTCAGCGTGTTGAACACTCGAAACAAGGGCATCGGAGCACTGGCCTGTTACCAGCGAGCGCTGGAGGCTGAAGGAGATGAAGTTCGCGCGACGGCTGTGCTGCTGAACAATATCGCGACTTGCCGGTTTAAAATGGACGACTTTGGCACGTCGATCCAGCTTTCGGGTGCCGCTGCGCACCTCGACTCGTCCTATGTGAAGGCCTGGTTCCGCCTCGTGTCAGCCCTCGCTAAAGCTGAAAAGCGATCCCTGGCAGCCCGTGTGGCTGATCATGCACTCAATCTATTACCGCCTAGTTCGGCTCAAGAACTTCAGTTCCTGAGAAATGTCTGTCAAGAGAAACCCAGCACAAGCGAGAACTCTCGCTTCCGTTCGTATGCTGAGTGGTGTGTGGAACTACCCGCGCCAGATTTCGCTGTTTTCGACGAAGGTTTACGTGAAGAAGAGAAGACGACGGAGGAATGGCGACAGGAAGGCTCTACACTCTTTGCCCAGGGTGATTTTGACGCTGCTGAAGCTTCCTATCGAAAGGGTCTGGCAGCACCATTGGATTGCTGTAAGAAGGTGTCGGTCGTGCTGAATAACATCGCCGCTGTCCACTTGATGTTATCTCGAGATCCCGTGCCGCCCGCGAACCGGGTTCCAAGTATCGAGGCAACACTACTGAACTGCACAGTGTCAGGCATTATCGACCCTCTCAACCACAAGGCGTGGCTTCGTCGGGCCCGCTGTTTGCAAAGTATGGGATTTGGACAGGAAGTGTGCGTGAAGGACTTGGAAGATGTTTGCACCAGCGTTGTGATGAAGGCGGTGACGTCGACGGAAATGGGACAGCGGGTGAACAGCTTCAAGCGCGCGATGGATATTGAAATCCAGCAGCGCTTGCAGAAGTTTTCTGCTGAACAAGCTCGTCATGAACCCTCAGCAGCGTCGACGAGAGAACAGCAAGAGCCGCAGGACGAGCGATCTTCCTCGATGGCAGGTGACTCATCTTCTGATGAAGAGGCTCTCTTTGGCGAGGAAGACGAAGATATGGACCAACAGATCGCCTTGATGGAAGGCTTTGTGAATAGCATGCGCACCATCACTTGGTCGAGTCCTCAGCTGCAGCAACTGCCTCGTGAGCTCATGATGTTCCTGACGAACCCGCCACCTGAGGTTCACGCCGAGTTCCCAAGGCTTCGAGGGTGGCCAGAGGGGACAAACACGGAGTTCGCTACGAAGGTGCTGTATCACGCCTACCTGAAGGCTCGCATGTACCCCTGGATCGAAGCGCAGAGCATGCGTGACGGAAGCTTTTTCGAGTACGTTTCATTCGAGGACAGAGTGAAGCGATGGCATGGTGTCGGAGCGATGGAGCTCATTAGCTCTCGGGGTGTTGTGCGATGTGGGGGCATCGTGGACAGTCGTGACGAAGTCGATGACTATGCACCGACATACACCGCTCGCACTCGAAGCAGCTTCTCGAACTCTGTCAGTCGTGCCGACGTGTATTATTTCAACTCGACCCACGTAGCTATTGGGTTCAACGACTTCAGCAATCTGCTTGCAGCTACGTTGTGCAAGAATTCAGACGTCGACGCGCCGCTAAGGTTTGTGGGGTTTGAGATGAGCGAGTTCGCCGTCGCCAAGTGCAAGGTCGTTGCGCGAATGCTGGGTTGTCGGAGTGTGTCAATAACTAGTGTCATGGAGGTGTGGCTTTCGTCGACGTGGAGTGAAACTACGTTGCGGGATTTCCGAGGAAGCGTGAATACCGTGCTGGAATCACTTCGTGGACGTGATGAGAACCCCAAAGTGATGCAGTACTTGAGACACTGGGCATCCACCGAGCCGATTTCTGCTGCAGAGGCACGCTCTGCTTTCTTTTCAAACTTGGTGCGAAAAAGCAAGTTATCCCTCTTAGCACCGTTCTCGTTCCTCCGGCAGGTCGACCAGTTGGATCTGATGCAGTACGTGCTCAGTGGTGAGATCCGAGCGACATCAAGTGTCCTCGAAGTGGTGGGGGAGATACAAACGGGGTCTTCTGGTGCGAGCATTACTGGGACGAGCACGTCAAAGTCACAAAAGAAGCGGAAGAAGAAGGCTAAAAAGAAACAAGCAGCGAAAAAGACGCCGGCCCCGCCCAGTTCCCCAACGCTGGTTGGAAGCTTGACGATGTGGAACGTGCCTCCAGGCTCCCCTCCCCTCGAAGCTGGCGTTGCTTTCAACACAGTGGACTTTATGGACTTGGTGAAAGACTTCTCTAAGCGTGGACAGTGCCAACTTTCGATTGTGGAGCTTTTCATGATCCACGTCATGAAAGGACTTCGCCGTCTTCAGGACCTGATACTGGCGCAGAAACTGACGATCGAGGTGAATTACGGCGTTGTCAAGGCTGTCAAAGGGGACGCAGTGAACGACTCTGCAAACCACGAGCTGCTGGAACGTATTGCAGATTTGCGTCCGCAGACGATGTCATGGTCGAATGTGCTGGACTATTTCATGCCAGAAGATTTTCACGACCTTGCTCGTCGCTGTTCCACGTACGGGAAGTGTGTGCACTACGGCTACAGCATGAACTGGACGACCCAAGTGTTTGGAGCGTCAATCATGGACTACAATCCTCGAAAGGCCAAATCGATAATCGATTCAGTGCTGAACGCGGCACTTGGATTCCCGAACAAGTCGGTGGAATTCCCGATTCCTTCGCTAGTGGAAATGTTTAAGCAGGCCGGCCTGGACAAGTTGTTGTTCCTACCCTACCGAGAACACCCTCTCAATAGCACGGGGTACGTACTCGCCCACGATTTCGAGGACGAGTGGATTGGACACTTTATGGAGAAGGGAGAAATGACGAACGAAGCGTTGGAGCGACTGGGGACGTTGCGCACACCATTTAACTGCGGATTGCACAAGGGGCCAATGGACTTGGCAGTGCCGAATCCTCTTGATCGTTCGTCGCTAACTCTCTACATGTGCTGGTGCTACGACCCACACGTGCGTTTGGTGGAAAGGGATTCGTCCGAATTGGGTGCTGCAATTGAAGCGAAAATGCTGGCTCGGTTGTCTTGCCTCGGCGTGTAGGGGAGTTGCGGGTGAGTGAGCTGAAGAAACGTTCGCGATGGTGGTTGCTCCCATTTCTGGCTTCGGATGATCATCCTTCTCGTTTCCTCCACTCGTGAAATCAAGAAAAATAACTACACGTAGTCGCACGAGGGCTACTGCCGTTGAGCGGAGAGGGACCGGGAGACGAAGGGAGCAATCTTTGGGGTCGTCTCGGACTTGTTGACGTGGCAAGTGATGCAGTTGAGTGCCGATTGAGCGCGATTCGGCAAGTTTACCGTTGACGGAAGCAAAAGAGAGGATGGCCTTCGGGAATTGTTGGAGCACTTGCAACTTTGCTGCAGAGGAAGGAGCACGTGACGTAGTCTTTGAGTTGGTGGGATCAACTGTTTTCAACGCAGGAAATGGTGCTTCAACAAACTTTTTCAATCTTTCTTCATTGAATTTTGCTTTTGGCGGCACAAATAACCCAAATA
>JAABLL010000322.1:4912-16816 GCA_012295475.1 Phytophthora gonapodyides | reverse complement strand
CCGTGACTGCCGTTCCCCCACGTGAAAAGCTGGTGGTCTGTCGAGATCGCTGCCGAGTAGTTCCCTCCAGCAAAGACCTTGGCCCACTTGACGGAGCTATCGCAGGAAACCTTGTCAGGCAGAGCCTTGCCTCCTTTCACTTCGGCTTCTCCTCTTCCAGTCTTCCCGCCGTGTCCAAGCTGGCCAAAGGTGTTGAGACCCCACGAAAACATCTCGCCGCCGCTCGTTACAGCAAGAAGGTGCTCAAAGCCGCATGCGATGCCGACGAACGGTTCGCCACCGGATCCCTTCTCCAGCAGCAAGTTGAATGGGGTTGAGCTCTTGGAAGAGCAGGATGCTGGTCGAAGTGAGTTGCCTCCGAGAAGGTAGACGCTGCCATCAGCTAGCAGTACTGCAGTAAAGGTGTTGCCGCAACACGCCGACACGACGTGCGGCTTCCCGAGGAAGAAACCTACATACTTCGGCCACGCGCAGATGCCGTTGAAGACTGCGTTGGCCTCTTTCGGCAGCGTTTTGAGCACTTGGCCAAGCTGACCCTCGAAGTTCCGTCCCCAAGTGTACACGTCTCCGCTATCCGTGACGGCAGCCGAGTGGTGTTTGCCGCAGGACACCTGCGTGAAGAAGAGATCTGGAGCGGTCACGACCCGGTGGGGAACACCCGTCGCCGTCGCAGTGGCTGTGGTTTGTGGCCTGTCGAGAGACTGGATGGACCTGCTCGACGCAAGTTGCTGCTTCCCCGCATCGTCTTCTGGCCCCGGTGTCTTGACCCGGTAGTAGTTTTGCGCGTTAGACGTGCCGAGTTGGTGGCCCAACTCACTGCTAGGCAGCACAGCACCACATCGTCCCCAGGAGAAGAGCTGGCCGTCCAGTGACAGCGCCACACGATGGTTCTTG
The DNA here is from genome assembly GCA_012295475.1 of Phytophthora gonapodyides. Lineage (NCBI taxonomy): Eukaryota > Oomycota > Peronosporomycetes > Peronosporales > Peronosporaceae > Phytophthora > Phytophthora gonapodyides. The sequence goes on along the minus strand of JAABLL010000322.1, from coordinate 15,922 downwards.
CCGACTGCGACATGGTGGACCTTGACGTCCTCCAATCCTTCAGCCACCAACTGAGTCTCCAAGCTCGAGTCTCCATTGCTGCGACCGGGCCACTCGATCTCCCACGCGTCGACCAGCGCCACGAACCGGTCGTAGGCGCCGCAGATCCCGCGCACTTTGCGACCCAGCAGAGTCTCCACCACCGTCATCTCACCGCCGGTCTCTTCGCCGCATACGTACAGGATGCCCAGGTTGCCCTCCATCCCGGCCGCTTTCGGAGGGTCACTAACCGAAGCCATGCCGGCTTCGATCGGTGAGCTACGGGGCGACAGAGAGGCGAGGAGGTGGCGGGCGCAACCAGATATAAACGACGGCAGGAAACGGACATCGAAGATGTATTAGAAGTGCTTTATCGCCTGGAGTCTTACACGTCCAGGAACTGGTAGTGAGCGCAGCCGTCGTAGGAGGAGACGGCTGACTCGTACGTGACGCCGTCCTCGGTGCTGAAGCCTGAGGTGATCCACGTGCCGATGACCTGGTCCTGGCCCTGCAGCAGGTACGTGTTGTTGGTGCTGGGCTCCGTCGTGCCGAAGTACTCGCAGGCCTTCACGTAGAAGCCGTTGATGCACGTTGAGTTGCCCTTGAGACGGTTGTTAGTATCGACGACGCCGTCACGGACGGTGTTGAGCATCTCGCAGTCACCGTCGGAGTCGCCCGACGAGTAGACGGGGGCGGCACCGTTGTGCGTCGGCTGGAGGATGCTGGTGACGATCTCCCCCTTGCCGGGGCCCCACGTGATCGGGTAGTCGTCCTGCAGCTCGGCCGTGAAGAGGCCGGCGTCGTCCGTCTTGAAGCGCACGCCGAACACGTTGTCGTTGGGCACCATGTTGCCCAGACCGAAGAGGTTGCCGGCCTCGGCGGCGAAAAGCTCCGGCGACGCGCTGATGATGAAGACGTCGATGCCGGCCGCGCGGAGGCCGCGCATGATCGACTCTTGGCCGTTGAAGAAGCGCAGGCCCTTGGTGTACGAGCCCTCGACGGCCAGATCGCCCGATGACGTGTAGGTTGGGGCCTCCAGGGCTTGGCCGAGGTTCCAACGGATGCTGGAACGGATAAGCGTCTTGATCTCGTCCTCCGTCATGCCGACAAGCAGGTGAGGGAAGACCGTCATGGCGATCGTCTGGGCGCAGTCCGAGTGGTCGTCACCGCCGTCCATGGCCTCCAGGCCGTAGAGCAAGAAGGCCATCTTGGCACGGAAGTTCTGGAACTCGGTGCTCTCCTTAATCTCGTCCAGCGTGACGTTGGTTGCAGTGGAATTGCTGGTGAGGTTGTACGTCGGAGCGACGTAGGCGTTGTAGAGCACTTCGTAGTCCTTGGCCGTCTCGGCCAGCGCCGTGGCCAGCGTGACGTCCGTGCCGTTCGTGTCTTGACCGAGCACCGAGTTGGTTCCATTCACCAGGCAGATGTCACTGCTGCTGGAGTTGTAACCCAGCGAGAAGACGGACTCGAAGCTCTCGGGCGAGAAGCGGAAGTTGAGGTTGTCCAGTTGGTAAAACACCGACGTGTACGAGATGTCTCCGTACATACAAGTGTTGTCCCAGTCGAACACGGCGTACGCCTCGCCGTCGCCGCGCACTGAGCTGACGTTGGCCAGCAGATTACCGACCACCTCGTTGTTGTAGTCGGGGGCTTCGGCCGTGAGGAAGAAGTTGGTGGCCGAGGCGTTGGCGGTCAGCAGAGCCGCAGACAACGCTGCAGCAGCGAATACACGGACCATGGCGGAAGGTTGGAGGCGGACGAGGTGGAGTCCTGGTCGAGTCGAGGCGGATTCAGGAATGAAAGGCCACGAGCCCAAGGTCTCCGCTGGCGGAGCAGTTGGGATCGTCGGACTGGATGTGGAAGCGCTGGACGTGAGGCCACGCCGCGCTTGTCAGGGTCGTGACATACACCAAGAGAGCCACCGTCCCGGTTGCAATTCGACGCACGAATCTCGGCCGGATAAGAGCGCGACGAGGTCTCCGCTTTTAACACCTTTGGTGACGGTCTCTGTGCGGCCGCTTTGCCAACACGCAGCATCTGCGGAAAGCGCTCCGCATGTTTGGTCCCAACACGCAGCAGCAGCGAGCGCCTCAATTGGCTCGGGCAAATTGCTGCAGTGCACATGTAGACTGCGAATAGATGGCGGACAAGTGCGCTAGCGGACAACACAAACCAGCCAAGCTTTCCCGTTCTTTTGATAGACGTTGGTTGGTATCGTTGGCTTGAGCTTTGTGCCCTACCGTCAGGGATGCTCTGTGAACCGAATACTTGTCACCGATCTGGCCGATCCAAGTTGACCCCCTTCAGATTCGAGGCTTGATGCGGAATCTGAGCCTCCTTTGCTTGGTTTGATAGCAGTGGCATCCGGCTCCGTCGTGACTCACGGCCCGGTGACTCGTACGTGCAGGCAGCAAAGCAACAACGTTGTGTCGGTCATGCAGTCGAAAGCACTAACGCCGTGCATGCACACGCTAGGATTTTGTACATTGAGCTTTGTTTACCATTACAGTAACGCTGGCAAATGAAAACTTCTGCTCCACAGCCACACTTCTTCTCGAGAGTGCATACAGATACCTCGTTTCACTGCTTACTTGTCTGTCCATACCTTGGTCTTAACAGCGAGCGGAAAAGCGAAAGCAAACACTCAACAGCTAATTTATTCGCGAAACAACGGTGACTACGAGCAAAGTCGGACCCCAGCAACGCCCCCACCTCTAATTCTGCGGTTGGTCGATGGCAAGAGACCTCTTGGTAGAAGCCAACGACGTTTTCTTCTGGATCTCGACGGTGTTCTCTAGGTTTTCCCACCACTCCAGCAACTCGGCGACGGAGCCGTCTGCACTGCTTCCTTCAGCGTGGACCCCTCCCGGTTTGAACTGCGACGACTCCGAGTCGGATGCAGCGCTAGACTTCTGCTTGGTAGAAGATCGTGCTTCACTGGAAGAAGTACTACTGGCCGACGGCTTTGACGTGTGCTTGGCCGTGTCGGAGACGGAGTCTGGAGCTGCCGCACTGCTGGCGGTTGACGAGGATACAGTCGGGATCCTAATGTCGTGCGCTGTCGCGTTATCCTTGGAGCCGTAGAGGGCACGGAGGGTGTAGATATCACCTGCGCTGAGCCACGCGCGTGTGCCGATCTCCAAGTCGCGGCTAGAGTTGCAGTGCTGCTCCACTGGTTGGACGCAGTTTCTCACCGTCTCGACATCGCAAAACGACTTGAGCGGGTACTGAGCCTTGGGGAAGCAGAGCCCCGCCGTGCGGCCATAGTGCATGATGGATTTGGGGTCGTACGGCTTCAAGATGGCTTCGCGGGTCGTCGTCTTGGCGTAGTTCTCGGCCTCCACCGGCAGGTTCTGGTCCGTGAGCACGATGACCTCTCTGTCCGGGTGCGTGTGCTCATGATAGAGCCCCATGGCGTGGCCCAGCTCATGCACGACGTTGCCCGGGCCGCCAGCGAAGCAGCTCTCGCCCAGATTCAGGATCTGCGGCTTGCCGTCGTTCACGTAGCCCACCATGCCGTAGCACGCGTCCTCGTTCTGCTCGATGCTCACGTACTTGCCATTGCACTTGGACACAGGCTCACACTCCTGCAGCGTGACATTCACGTCCGCCTTGCTGTAGAGCTCCACGGCCGTGGTGATGACCTCGATCTCGTAGTCCGAGAAGGAGCCGTTGATGCGGTACCACACGATGTGGTCGGGCCAGACATCCTCCTCCAAAATGATGGCCACGCCCAGCCGCCGGCGCTCCGAAGCCTCCAAGCAGTCCACTTCACGGCTATTGATCCATTGCGGCGCGTCCGCCAGCCCACGATCCTCGAAACACTTGGCCGCCCCGTACAGGCACCGCGCGTAGACGCTTCCTGGACGATGCGCGCGCCCCATCAAGTACCTGGAACTGCCATGATCAATCCGAACGCCGTCGAACTCGCAGGAGGCAGGTCTTGCCCACGAACCGGTGGCCGATAGCAACAGCAGCAGCGTCGGGAGCAGCAGCATTGCTGTCCGTAGCGGAGACTTTGATGCGAGTCGCTGCTGACTAGTCGTCTCTGATTGGCTGATAGCGAAAGGAGTCAGCATCCGAAGATGGCTACATCCTGGAGCACTGTCGACTTTGGTGTCGAAGGTTGGGCGTCCCCTGCGCACTGCTGCGTGGATGAATCACTGCCCAAGTGCAAGGATCCTGTTTGAAGCGAATGAAGGCTCTGAAGTCGGTGCTTCATGCTCGCTCGGAGCGTTGCTCTAACAGTAAAAAAAAGACAAGGATTGCCGAAGCAATTAACTTCAATCACTTCGAGGCGATCAATAGCCGCCGCCAATGTCCAGCAGTACTAAGGGCGTTCTTGCCGATGGAAAATGGTAAGATTCGGTAAGCTCTGCATCAAGCAAGACCACCGTTCAAATCGGAGCGGAAGGGCACCGCTACGGATTTCCAGCAGGTACAGCTGGTCCCTAGTCGAGTTGACAGCACGAAGGCCTGTACGGACGGGTAACCAGGATGGCGGGTGAAGTCCCCGTTCACCATTTTTCAATTCGAGTCGCCAAGCTCTCGTCTTCCGTTTCCACTCCTTCCGATCAAACTCCCACCATGAACCTCCGCGGATTCTTCACCACCGCCGTCGTCGTTGCCGTTTCAGCTGCCAATGCTCAAGCGGAGATCATCGGCCACGACGAAGTCGTGCCGTTTGCCCAGCCTGAGGCTGTCACCATCTCGCAGAAGGCCGGCGTCAAGTTCAAGCCGCAGATCCACATCACCAACGGCTGCCATCCGTACCCTGCTGTGAACGAGGCCGGCCAGACCAGCGGCGGGCTGAAGCCCACCGGAGCACCTAGCAGCTCGTGCAAGGGCTCCGGCTGGGGGTCGCAAGTCTACGGACGCTCAGCCTGGTACAGCGGCAAGTGGGCCATCATGTACTCCTGGTACTTCCCCAAAGACTCACCGTCGACTGGCCTGGGTCACCGCCACGACTGGGAGCACGTTGTCGTTTGGCTCGACAACCCCGACGTCGAGAACCCGTCGATCCTCGCGGCCTCGCCGTCAGCACACAGCGGCTACTCCAAGTACGTGCCTCCGAGCGCCGACTCGGTCGATGGAACGAGCGTCAAGATCAACTACGAAAGCCACTGGCCCATCAACCACGCGCTCGACACGACGTCCGAGAGCGGCGAGTTGCAGGACCTCATCATGTGGGACCAGCTCTCGGACGCGGCCAGACTGGCGCTCAGCACCACGGACTTCGGCAGCGCCAATGTGCCCATGAACGACGGCAACTTCCTCACCAAACTCGGCAATGCCTGGCCATTCTGAATCAGCGGTATGAAGTGTTTCTCAAGCGGTACGATGAGTCCTGCGCAATGTTTAGTTTTATCCTAGCCTTCGACGTGGTTGTTGCGTGTTTTCTGTAGAGTTCTGATAGCGAGAAAGCGTCAAGATTAGTTCATCTTCGAGCAACCCCTGGACTCCAGGCTAGAGGATCTATTCGAGCGATGAATGCCTCTTCTTGTAAATGAAGTTCAAACGGCGACATACACATCCACCAGTGAGTCATTTCTCGGTTCTCCACCAGAGCGAACTGTCCTAACAAAATGACTCAACTTCAACGCCATCCAAGACCGTAAGCCCACTCGCCTTCCTCGAGAAAATTGACCGCATCGAGGTCAACCGCACCGTTGTCCGCAACGCAGTAGACAATGTTTTCGAGCAATACAAGCAAAATACTCGCGAAGCAGTAAAACGTATTAATGCAATAAAATACACAAACCATCTTTTATATTTTCTAAGAAGGTAGTCAAAATGGTAGTCAAACCGATAGTCATAATTGCCAACCACACACACACGCATCGACAATGCTGCGCTTGTTGCTCCGCCGCCGCGCGCCTCCGTTCCATGCGCGCTGCATCTCGTCCAGCTTCGACGCTCGGCCGCAACAGTTGAGTGCGTCCGGTCAGCATGGCCGCGTGCTTTTCGGGGCCAAAGCGGCCGCCACACAGCTGGGAGCCCTCAGTCGCGCCGTCGGAATGCGCAAAGTGCTGCTGGTGCGCGACCAAGACGCCGCGGCCGCCGCGCGCGCTCAATACGCCGAGTTTTTGTTGATGCAGGCGGGGTTGCCATGTTTTCAGTACACTTTGGAGCGCGACTGCGCCACACTGGAAGGTGTGGACCATGCAGCGTCAACGGCCCAGCGCGTGGGCGCCGACGGAGTGGTGGCCTTCGGCGGCGGCAACACCATGGACGTGGCCAGAGCTGTGGCCGTACTCCTGGCAGAAGGAGGCAGCGCGGCCGACTTCGTGACGCCCATAGGCGACGACGACGATGAAATTGTTGCCGTGAAGGTGCAGGAAGACGCGCAACTTCAGGCCGTGCCGCTGCTGCTGGTGCCCACCATCGCCGGCAGTGGGGCGGAGGTGGCTTGCAATACGCTGTTACTAGATGAGGACGCCGAGACCAAGCTGCTCTTCGCTCCAGGACGGAAGATCGTGCCCGAGGTACAGCTGAAGTTGAAGTTGACCAATCTGCGACTTGTGAGAATTCGATCTGACCTGTTTGGTGCTGTTTGGTAGGCGGTGATCGTCGATCCGACGCTCATGTTGACGGTGCCGCTGCGGCCGACGGTGCAAGGAGCGCTCACGGCCTTAGGGCAGTGTCTTGAGTCCTACCTGCTGGGCTGCGTCGATGACGCCACGACCAAGTTGGCGCTGGAAGGGCTCGAGGCGGTGGCCGGCGCACTTGCTGTGCCGTTAAAGGAGGGCAAGTTAGACCTCAAGGGGGCCGTGCTGCGCGAGCAATTCGCGCTGGGTAGTGTGTTGTCGGGCATTGCGGCCAACTCTTCTGGTCCTGGCGCGGCACAGGCGCTGGCGGTGTCGATGGGCGGCATCTCCGACCTCCCGCACGCGCACGTGGCCACGGCGTTTCTACCCTTTGTGTTTGACCGGTACGCGGAGTTGGTGACGGAGAACGAGGGCGACCCATTCTTTGAGGAGCTGCGCGAGAAGTTGGAGAAGGCAGCAGACCGACTGACGGCCGCGAGCGGGTTCCAGGGTGCCGACGTGGCGGCGTGGCTGCGTTACGTCATCACGCGCTTTGATCTGCCCACGACGTCCACGCTTGAGCTGGAGGAGAGTCTTCTGAATGGCCTCGTGGACCGCGCAGCGCAGTACCAGGACGACGCAATGGAAATCTCTCGTAGCGACGACAACGGCGCGATCCTGGAGAAGGACGACCTGCAGGCGATCATCGACGCCGCCGTGCTCGTGGTGGAGCCTACCAAGCAGAGCGACGACAAGTGATCTGCGTCCAACCGGGCTTAGAAGTGATAACGAATGGAGGCTCCGATTCTTACGCCGAGCTATGCTGTTGCTACGTGCTTATCCTCCCCGACCTAAGCTCTTCACGGAATCGGGATGTTCGGACTCGATCGCCAGCCAGTGTAATGGCCGATGTGTCTGGGGCTACGCGCTTTCCTGACGTCACGGCACTGCTTGACCATGCCAACGACGAACAAGACCAGGATTGCAGCCAGGTACACCCACCAGATCCCCGGCACGGCGGACAACCAACGTCTTCCTCGGTGCGAGCGGAAATGCTCCAGTTCGTGACTGCTTGGGTACTTGCCCACGAAGTAGCCGACGCCCCAGATCGCCGTCATGGCGCCCACGAGACTGCTGCCGACGATGGTAAAGGGACGAACCAGGATCCATGCGAGCAATCCACCCAGCAGCACTACAGCGCCATCCAATACTGCGCTCGATTCGCCAGGCATCATGCGATAGGGAAGCGACAAGGTAAGCTCGTAGGCCAGTGTCGACCCTAGCAGGAACACGCCTAACGGGAAAAACGCCAGCGCGACACAACCGCCTGCGATGCCCATGAGGAAAAACGCGATCCATGACGCTGCGAGCACCCACGTCTTCAGTCCGAACGTGTTCTCCAATGCGGCCGATGCCAGTAGCCCAGTGACGAGGAAGCCGCACGCGAAGACCATCCCACGCAGCAGGCGAAAGCCGTACAGGCAGATGACAGCACCTGCGATGATGGCAAACTCGGCAACGACACCAGGCTCGACATGGAGGTGATCGGGGAAGTAGCCCGGAGATCTCGTCTCGTACACCGAGGCACCGAAGCTCCCCCCAGTTGCGATCATTACTACGAGAGCTTGAGTGAGAATGCTCGTCAAAACTAGATCCGCCTTGGGACGGGGCCGTCATCTCCATCAGTGACGCCGTACAACAAATATGGGAAGGGGGTTACTAGCCGAGTCTTTTCGCGGATATATCCTCACAACGATGGATCATGGGGGTCCGAAGGGCGTCGCTGTGCAGGTAAGAGTGGAGGCTTGGTGGGTCTGGAGGCTTGCTGTCGTGTTTCCTGACCTTGGAGATGAGGGTTTTAACGACGTAGATGCACGCGTACATTGGCTCACCCCCAGTGAAGCCAGGTAAGCCGGTCTCTGAGACGATCTTTTGTAGCAAGCGAAGTCGTCTAAGTTCTGCCTCCTTTTGAATTTGCAGACAACTCGGCGCTGCGGGTCAAAGATGGAAAGCAAATTGAAGTTGCAAACGGAGCGACAGGCGAGGTATCAAGGCTTTCTTATGAAGGGTTTGAATTGTATATGAGTTGCTAAGCTTTGGAACGATCGGAATTGTTTTTCAAACGCAGACGCTGGGGCTGCAGTTGGACCATGTTTATCAACAAGCCACGGAAGGAGACGTGATGGAGAGATCAATGCGGTCGCTCGTTGCCGCGTGCACAGAAGGCGTGAACGTCTCAGTGCTCGCGCTCGGCTCTGCCAAGACGCAGAAGCACCGGGTGCTTTACTCGCCGATGCCAGACCAGAGTCTGGCTGCTGCAGTATTTCAATCGCTGCTGGACACGCTGGAAAACAAAGCGGCCACGTTGAATAACAGCAGTGCAGGCTCTGCGGCTACGAATATTGGCCTTGCGAGCGCCAGAAAGAGCCAAGCCGTATCCTCTGCGACCTTCTCACTGCGTGTTTCGTTCGCTGAGCTTTTTGAAGAGACCATCACGGTATGAAGAAGCCGCCTCGAATTCCTCGTTCGAGCGAGCGTCTAGCTAACAAATCGCCTTCTTCATGCGATGGCAGGATCTCCTCGCCGCGAGTTCCAGCGGCAACAAAGACGACAGCAGACAGAGTCATCTCCTCATCGAAGACGACCCAGCACTCGGAAAAACCATCAACAACTTGACGAATTCATCGCCTTTGACGTCGTTGGGAGACTTTCGCAAGCTCTTGGACGCAGGCCTCAGAGCGAGGCGCAGCACGAATGGTTTATACGGCAATGCATCGGAATTCAGCAGTGCCGTCCTACGGGTGAGACCGAGCCTTGTTGATCGACTCTGCCCGTTTTGCACTTACTTACTGCTCCTGGTTGCAGATCTCCGTCAAGCAAACCTTCGCTTTTCGTGACGCGCCAGCACAGGAACTCCACTCCCTCTTTGATCTCGTCGACCTGCCAGCAACTGATCGTCTCGCTCGCGTAAGTAGAACACTTTATGCTCTTCTCTCAACCATCAACGCTGACCAATGTGTGTCTGCTAGTAGTCTGGAGCAGCGGTGCGCTTGGCGGAGGGGCCTTTACTGAACAAGTCGCTGTTTGCGTTTCAAGAAGTCGTCGAGAGTTTGAGCACCAACCGCTCAGAAGAAGAAGTTTCGGTACGCTATCAAGGCTCGCAGCTTACCACGTTGCTCCAGGACGCGCTGGGAGGCAATTGCCTCACCGTCGTGCTCATGTGTCTGAGTCCTGGTGACATGACGGGCTCCACGGCAACTCTGCAACTCGGTAAACTGCTGCCTCGTGTGTGCACGTTCCCAGTGGTGAACAACGACATGCTTCGTGGCTTGCGACGTCGTCAGTTCATGGTACAGAAGCAGCTTGCAGCATCGCCGACAGTCAAGGAAGGCGCGGTGGACGGGAAGCAGGGGTTAGCGGACTACGAGCGCAGACTCCACGACGTGGAGGGTAAACTAGCTCAGAGCGGACTGGAGCGTCGAATGCTGCGTGAAGATAAAGACGCTCTGACCGCGCAGTTGGGCGAGCTCCGCACCAAGTATCGTGAGCTGTTCGACAACGAGTTGTCCCTCCGAGGTGAGCTGCTGGCTTGCGAGCAAGAGAAGCTGGCGCTAAGCAAAGCCTTCGTCGCGTTCCAGCTGGAGCGCGATACGCAAGTGCAGCAGCTCGACAGCGACAAGTTCGAGGTCGAAACGAAGCTCTTGAAGGCGGAGCAGCTCGTGGTGGAGATCCAGCAGGACGACGCCACCAAAGCCGCGCAGATCCAGGACCTGTGCGCCAAGATGAACGAGTTGGTAGCGGACAAGACGCGGCTGGGGGGCGAGCTGACACTGCTGCAGAAGGCAGTTCAAACAGCCGAGAGCGGCCGTGACGCAGAGGCCAAGAAGAACCAGCAGCTCAGTCTGGAGTTGATCGTCGCGGTGAACCAGAAGCAGAAGCTCCAGGCCGAGCAGGAAGCTCTCGCTACGCAGCTTCGCTCTCGTCAGACCCAAGTGGATACGCAGCTAGCCGAGCACACGCAGCTTCGATCAGAGAACGAAGCGCTGCGAGCGCAGGTGACTGGCTTCGAGACGAAGCTGGAGCTGATGCGAAAGGATGTTGTGCGCCGTGAACTTGAGCTGGAGCGAGCGGAGTTGGCCGTGAAGAGAGAGCAGCTTGATACCCAACAGGCCGGACGAGACGCTGATAGAAGTCGCGAGCGCTCCGTGCACCAACTGCGAGAGGAGCTGGAGACGCAACGCTCCGCTTTCACGGCTGATAAGCGCTCTCTGGAACTTCAGCTCGACAGCAAGCAGCGCGACTTGGTGCGTGAAACCCGAGATAAACAGACCGTGACGAATGCGTTGAAGGCCAAGAGCGATGAGAACGAAGAGCTCATGCTGGCCCTCGCACGGGCGCGACACGACTTGCAGGCACAAGTTGAAACCTTCCGCCTGAAGCTCGCGCTTCTCCATCGGTCAGGAAG